>JAOBRD020813447.1:0-13402 GCA_027575215.2 Hydrozoanthus sils
CTCCAGGCCTACGTGGCTGCTATATGATCTTTTCTTCACTTCTTCTGTGCATTAACTATTTTTTTCAGTCACAACCTGAACCTGCAGGAACTTTTTTTTGTATTCCACCCTTCCCCATTCTCTACCACTTTTTTAATGGCCTGTCTCTTATGACAGCTGTGGCATTTCATAACCGAAACTCTCGAGACAGCAGCACCGCTCAATCACGTGAAAACAACGAACTTAAATCAGCTGATCGTTATGAACAACGAAATGACGTACGAGGTGTAAGCTTGGGTTACCTGTGACATACTAGAACCGAGTCCTTCATCCTTCACAGACTAAGTACAGTAAAAACAAAATGGTGGTTGAGCTGCCGCCTTTTCGTTCTTTGCAAGACTTTTTCACAGAAGCAAGATTTAGTGCTCCTACTATAAACGACCCGGAGAGATTGGCAAACAGAATCGTCAGCAATTTACTTTATTACCAGACGAATTATTTTTTCTTTGCAATCGTGCTTTTCCTTCTGGTCGCGTAAGAGTTTCTACTTTTATTATTTATTTGGTCGCTGCGCGTGCATGTCGTTATAGAGTTTAGTCTTTACAACCAGGTGTGATTCTCAAAATACTAGAGACCCGGTACCTGGGTAGTAACTAAACAATATGCTAGATACCAGAAAGTTTGGTTCGATGTTCAGAGTTCTAGACAAATGGCAGCTTAAATTATATCCTGGGGTGGTCAATCGATAAAAGTCGATAGAAAAAAATTCAATCGATAAGTCGATAAAAATCAGTTAATTATTATCGAATTTATCTATCAATCGTTAAAAGTTGATACTCACAACAGTTCCCATAAGTCAATCAATTTATTTTATCAAACAGTGCATAGGGCTTTTATTTTTTCAACCTTTTAATTTTTTATAACCTCGAAAGAAGTTCTGGCACCAGGCCGTTTAGATACTAAAGTTTTGTTCAAGTCATTGGCTTATTAGGGTTTTGGGAGCTATAATTGTAAAAATATGTGTTTGAAACTTCTATGGATTAGGTGATCTTGAAATAGAAATGTAATTCCGACGTCATTTTTAAAAGTGAAATACACTGATGAATTCATTTGATTCTATTGAATCGATGTAATCATTGCTTTGATTGAAAAATCGATAACTATCGATTACTCACAACAGAATATGTTATCGATTTCATCAATTTCCAATACCAATCAACTGATTTTTATCGATTTCTATTGCTTTTTATCACTTATTGTTTTTATTGATTGACCACCCCAGGATTATATAAAACGTTTACAAGTGTAAGTATGCGCTTTTTTTATAAGAACCATTAAATTTGGTGGGAGCTCATTCTTAATTTTTTGGTGATTTGAGCCTCAAACTATTCTTAAATTGTTCTTATTTCTATGTATGTTTAAGTCGAAGAAAAACCAAGACTAGGGTGTTGAATTTGATAAACTCATCATTCCAATGGATTTATCCTGTAATTTGCCGAGTCATTTTCCCTAAGATGATTTCCAGTAAATGATTGTAAACTGTGAACTATTTCTTAGTCATTCTGTATTGTTCAGTTAAAAATCAAAGCTCTCAGTAAAGTTAAAAAAATTAAGCTATCGAGCCTGAGCCTCAGCTTGTTCTTACGTTGTTTTTAAATTTTGGCCAATCTGAGCCTCGTTCTCATAAAGATGTTCTTATAAAAAAAAACATGTACCTATTGCTTTAGAACTTGAGAATACATTTTCTTTCTTGTTCAGTTATTCACTTCAGGCCTAATGATGTTAATCAAACTCTCCAACAGCTTTGCGAGGTATGAGATATTTTTGCATTGAATGCAACATCAATGAATTAAGTTCTGTTTCCTTTAAACAATATATAGGTTTTGTACCAAAGATTTGAAATTATGAGCAGAAGGCAAAAACCAGAAAATGCTCAAAACATAAGAATGTTTGAAGCTAACAAACAGTAGAATAGCAATGTTTATTAACAAGGATGACTTCCAAAACTTTACAAGTCATGTACATTATGACATATAATAAAAATTTTGACTTCAATCAGTTTAATTTGCATATATGAAAAACCTTAATATCCCAGTAACCAAAAATGTTGTTTTAAAGAAATATATGACATTTCTCATCTTTTTCTCAAAAACCTTTCTATAGACTAAGTTTCAGGGCTTGGCTCTGTCAGTGAAAGCTTTGAATGTCAGGTGTGAAGTTGCAAGTTTAATCCATAATTGCCCTTGAAACCTTATTTTTATTACTATTTGGGGAATTAAGATTAGGGTTACAACTTGGTGTTTGCGCATTTGATGTAAAAAAATTAAATGTACAAATATAGGTATTAAGTATTATTATAATTGTAATTATTATTATTATTATTGCTTGCTTTGTCTGGCAAAGAAGGGTCAACTTGTGGGATGTCGGACAATAAACTGTTAATATTTTGTTATTATTAGTATCATAATAAATATTATTGTTATTTTTTATTTATATTATTATTATTAAGTTAATATAAATTCTATTCATTATTTTTATTAGCTTGAAAAATTATAATTTTTTATTTTTTTTAACAAAAAAGCTCATGATTTATAAGAATTATATGACAGTGTACTTTTTAAACCTCAGATGAAATCAAAACATTTTTCTCAATGTTGTAGGACTCTTCATCCAAAGGACTTATTCATTGGTGCAGTTGTGTTTGCTGTGGTTATCATTGTGTACACTCACCTAAAAAAGAGCCAAACACAGGACCAGTCACAGACACCTCCATTACCACCTGTGGTTGTTATTGCAGTTGCACTTCTAGTTACGTATTTGCTAGGTTCAATCTTTGTATTCATTTGGGGAATAATGCTACCAGTTGTTGGTAAGTGAATAGATTCTCTGTTATACCAGTAACTACGAACAAAGAGTAGAATTTAAAGAAAATTTGAAGTCATTTGGCTTTAGTTTCAGTGATTTAAACTCAATAATTATAATGAATTTCCAGATTATAATCTGCAAGTTATCTGTTAATTTTGCCTTAATTGTATCGGATAAGGGGCAGGCAATCTAGCATTGCAGATTATCTGTGACTGTTAGATTCTGAAGTTGTATAAAATGTTTTTCAAGATTTTACAGTATCTACACTTTGTTTAACCTGGTCAGTATTCAAGTTTTTTTTTTGACCAACTGGTGTAACTTATATTGTCTTATACTAACCAAAAACAAACAAAAAACATTATCAGCATCATCAAGGGTGCAAGTTATGAGTCAATGCAAGTTATCTGTTTACTTTTGTTTCTCTTAGTCCTAAAAATGTGGGGGTTTGAGTTATCTGCGGTGTAGGTTATAGTCTGGAAAATACAGTAAATTTTTATTTATTTATACTATTTGATGGACAGGTGCTTGATTCAGTCTACTTACTGTTCTAAACCTAGCTTTTGATTGTATTTTGAGTATCCCACCAGTATAGGATAATTTGCTGAAGAAAACTAACAGCAATTGATGATGAAGAAATTGAAAAAGTTGTTGGGCCTGAAAGAAATAAATGCAATTAGTATACAGAGATCTCAGAAGTTCGAAATTTCAAAATTTTTTGGGAGAGCAGGCTTTTGGCTCCAGCCCTTAGAAAGTTTGTGTGATCTACCTTTGTTGGGACTAGATTTACGCAAATGTATAGCCCCACCAATCTGAAATCTGCTCTGCAGTCCCTGTCCCATTGAAGTTATCAATGGAATAATAGCTGAAAATTTAGAGTTGGGCTCTTGAGGATCGAGGAAGAGGGGTGAGTTAAAGTGTTGCAAATATTTTCCTGTATACATTTTGACGTAATTATAATATCTGTATCTATGGTTTATCTTTTTATTTGTGTATTATTGTTGCAAGTAAGAGCTCACTACAAAGTTTTTTTTCCTGTCTTCCAACAGTTGTCCTCCTTCATGCTGCTACTAGATTGAGGAATTTCCGAAACAAACTGACCAATGTTGCTGATATGTTTAAGGAGAACATGACACCCATGTCTCTTATTTTGGGTTCCCTGTGTACCCCAGAAGAAGATGGACGACCACCTAAAGTTCTAAAGTAGTCAATACAGTAGCATGTATTATTAGTTTTAACAGTACCAAATTAAAGATTGTAATAAACAGTATATAACATTCCAACACACAGAAAGATAAAAGTCAGATGAGGGCTAAGTACCTAAGAGCTAAGTGCATTTAATAAATAAATAAATAAAATAAATAAATAATATGTCAGGGAAATAATTATTTAGTGATAAAATAAGCTTGCCAAAGATTATTAGCAGACATTTTGAAAACTAAAGATAAGATTGAAAGTTTGTGCAATTGATAAGGAAAGATAATTTAAATTTGTTTATAATAATTAATTGTATATCATTTATTTGTTACTATGATATATTTTTTCTGAAATACCTACAACTACCAGAGCAGTGTGAGATCTGTAGTATAAATAGGTAGCATTCTGACCTGAGTTGTTGTCTTGTGAATTTCTTGGTAACTGCTCCCTCTCTGTGTCATCTAGCCCAGTAACTCATTTTTTTGTGACACTGTTCAATAGCAATTGTTGATGAATCGAAGCAGTAACAACTATCCACTTACTCTGAATGACCATTAGTCTGGTTGTTTAGAGGGATGGCTTAGTTAAACTATCTGCGGTTGAATAAGTGCACTCCAATCTATTCTCAGCTCTTAATTTTTATTTAGTATTCATTATTTAACCTATTAATTCAGTAACAAATAAGTTTTATTTTAATCTGCCATTGGTATAAAATTTTGCAAGCTTGTCAATAGGATAATTAACAATTTTTGACCTACACAATGTCGAGAATATATTTTGAAGTTAGCCTTACCTTGTGGATTTAAACTTGCCAGATGTTTGAACAACTAGGCTCAGATCTAGTGTGTTGAGATGGTTTGAGTGAAAAGTCATTAGGAACCATCTTTGAACAGGTTGAGAGCCCCTCCCTCAATAAATGGGGGAGGGAGGGTCTCTGATTTATTTTATTATGCAAGAGAGTCAGCTCCACAAAGAGTCCCATGTCACCTTTGGGCCTTTGTCCATCAATTGAAACCAACTGATAAAGGTCAGAGGTTTTGACCAAAATATTTGATTTTTAGGTTACTAATACACATTTTTGTATGATATTTTTTTATGAATCATGTAGGGAGAGATAAATCTATTTGGGTGTCAATTAACTGGCTGGAATGAAAGGATGGATTGTACATAAATTGTATTTCTATATATAGAGTATTTTTAGTATGCAAAAAGTAGCCTAATGAATTGTCTAGTAAATAAAAATATGAAAAGATGTTTCTTTTGATATTTTCCAGAAAGAGGGGAAGTTGGTATGTTTCATTTCTGTAACCAGCTAACTGAGTTATCTCTTTTGTACAATTTTTTGTCAATTTCAGACATTCATATCTTGTTAAACCTTCATTTTTTTAGAGATTTATGCCTGTTAAATTTTGTTCTCAAGTGCAGATTTTGAAACCTAAAAACTAGGAGATCGACAAAACTTTTGTTATCTCAAAGAAGTATGATTTAAAGGTTTTTAAATCCGAAGTTCTGCGAACTAATGGACGTTAAATGTAAAACAACCCGGGATGTTACATCCGGTGTCTGGCCTGAAAACAAACCTCAGGCTACTCACACACTTCTGTTCAATGTTGAGGGATGGACATGTAAATAGTGTTCTTGTTACAAATTTTTGGAAATATGTAAGTTTGTCCGCTTACAACACGAAATTGTTAAAACAACAGTTTCTATATATATTGAAAGACGTACAGAAATCATAAAAAATTTTGCATGTTAATTTTTTTTTAAAATTTTTCTTTTTCATGCATATCAAACCAGGGAACCCCTCTCTCCTTTTTCTAAAAGTGTTTTTTGTGAGTGTGTTAGGAATGTGTTCTCCTGGATGGATACTGGAAGAAAAATGTATACAGGGAGATGATGAAGGTGAAAAAGATGGTAGGGTTGTTGGGATGAAAAATTTCCTGTCAATTTTTATCCATGCTATTCTTTTCATTCCCCCAAAACACCATAATTTAGCTATCTTGAAAAAATAAACTGGTTTGAAAAAATCTAGAGGTTAAAATTAAAAACTAGCCATGACACCCAGCAGTCTATGTTGTTACATTAAAAAAAAATTATGTAACATTCACTTTTTTAAAAGGGAAATATATTTTAGTAAATAAAGCTAATCTGTAAGCAATCTTATCACTATGTATCTTTTGTCTGTTAATGGAACAAGTTTGTATTAACTTGCTTTATTTGTGGCCAATTTTCAAAAGTAACAGTTAACATTAACTTCAAAAATTTCAAAAGTAGCAATTAACATTAACTTCAATTTCCAACTATACTTTTGAATAAATGACATAAAGTGATATCAAACAAAACAACAAAATCCCTTAAATGTTCTAGATATAAACACCCCATAAATGTTATTATAAGACCACTGAAGTCTAAATGAAGATTAGTGATGGCTTATATTAATTTGCCTTCTGGATTATTGTGTTTTGAAGTAAAGAAGTGATGCACTAATTAATCTCAGCCAAAACTGATTGGTTTAATATGATGCCGAGAATATCTTTGAATAGAACGTAAGTAATTAATTACGGAGAGCTCTTTCAAGTGAAAGCAATTAATTTAATAATTTACATCATTTGAAATAATTAAAGCAGCATTTTTTTTCCGACATGTAATAATAAGCTACTTGAATGTTGCCAAGTGAAAACGAACTTGACAAATTTACAAAACGTAAAATAACATACAATGCACAAAGAGAAATTAAATGATTATAAGAAATGAAAAAAAAGTCAAGAAATTGATCTACCGGCGTTTGCGGTAGCAAAAAAGCTGGCGGAAAACCAAGAAGAGTACCGCTATCTTGTGATTGGCTAGAATGATTGATTGACATCTTGCTAACAAAGGCACAGAACAATGGCTGCTCTTTACGCCACTTCCTGAACCTTGGGAACACCTCTGGCTCTTCACATACAAAGTCTGAGGAACCTAGTTCGCAGAAATTTCTTGTTTACATTGAGAAGCCTAGGACGAATCTTAGTTGAGTGTATAATCCTCGACTACAAAATTACCATTTTATTAAGGACGCTCGCTCGGAACTGCTTGCAACGGAGAGCCGTCTGCGAGGTAAGTTGAAGGAATTTGAGAGGATTGTCCAGCCGGCCATTTTGCACTAACAAGTCGATTACTTCCTGATCGCGCGACCTTCGTTTCTTAATTGTGAGCATTGTTCGTTGAACATTGTTTACAACTCTCCGTGGCTTTAACTTTGATCGTCTTAAGCCAAAAATGAGCCCAGCACTTCTTAGTTTAAAGTTTGAATCACATCGGTGTTTTGACTTTTGTCTTTCTTGTGCGAACACCCTGTACTTTGTAATCGTTCACTGTGCTTACACTTTCGTTTCAGAGACAGATTTTACCAACCGAATTTAAATGAAACTCCCTGACTAATACACTGATTTTCAATTTACTAAGAATCAACTCTTTGGAGTAGACAACTTTTTGAAAGTCGCTTTCCAGTGATGTGACAGCTGCCAAACGAACCGTGAATATGTATTATACTTCTGAACATGAAGCATTTAATTTTACTTGTGTCAGATGAGCTGAAGTAAATTTATAACTTCTAAACTGTTGCTTAAGTTCGGGTTTCATTATTTTATTAGTTATCGACATAATTCTTGACAGAGTTCGACATGAAGCGTCTTTACATACCAGCGTCGTTCTCGAGTCGACAAGAAGCGGTTTCTGTCTCAATGTGTAGCAAATTAGATATGGTTTGCAAACATCGAGCTACTAAAGCTGCTTTAGATGGTTCGTTTAATATAGCCTAACGAATCAATTTTTCTCTTCTCCTTGTCGTTTCTTTTGCGAAAAATGCACCTAAAGTATTCTTCCGATCGTCGTTTGATCTCTTGCTTTTGCTCTCATTACTTTGAAGCCTCGGTGATTTAATTAGTGCGTGTCCATTATTTATTACTTGCAAAACGAATTTATCTGTGTGTTTCCGTTTATAAACTTAGGATGGAGATGTACGTACTTTCGATTAATTCTACTGGAAGCTGTGTATATAACACAGTTTTTGTATATCTTTATTTGCTTGACTTGTAACTCGTTGCAAACACAAATAATAATTTTGTTCCAGTGTCTAATGGTGGGCTACACCGCGACTCCATTCTTTTTTGTAACACCTTCAAGCTATACATGCTTTCGGACAAAGTGTTCGACAAACTGCCCCAGGCAGAAATTTGAATTATTAGGTATTGTGTTTGACTTGATAAGTGTTGTCACGTTTTGTATGGGTTAGTAATTTATTTATCACTTCCGACTTTGTGGCGTTCTTGTTGGTTAAAATGGTAGAAGTTTTTAAAATTTGATGATCTGATCAGGATGGAATATTTTTTTGCATAAAAAATCGTTTTAAACGTCAACATGCACTTAGCAAATTGAATACTGGCATACTTTTATTTAAATTAAAACTTAAGTTTTCATTTCCTTAAATTTTGTACAAAGCTACGTATGATTTGGTAAATCAATGAAGCAAAAAAATTTTAGAACTTTGAGATATTCATTTAGAATTTCCAAATTTAAAAAAAGATATAAATAATCATGATCATGTTTATAATGCGTTTTCTCAAGTTTCAAAGCGTTTAGGACTAAATTGAATTGCATAACTATAGGTTGTTTCAGTGTGAGTTTGTTTTCAGACATCTTGGCTGGGATCAAATATGGCTAGTTAGTCTATAGTTTATTGCCTTAACAAGACTTAATTGGACCGACGCAAAACAGTTTTGGCATATTTTGCTAGAAATAACTTTCTGTTTTTTCTGGAGTCAAATTCCCTATTTATTGTTTTGTAAGAATTCAGTCTGGAAATAGTCCGACATGCCCTACCAGTCAAACCCATAATTTTTATGCCAGTTGATTAAGCCTCAGTGATTAGATCAGTTGGGTTGGACTGAGCAATACATTTGAATTCTTTATTAAAAGGCTTAACCAAATAAAATGCAGTTGAAGATTTGCTAATGGCATTCTTATATTATTCAGTCAGTATTTGACATAAATGTACTGTCTCAAAGTCTGAAAGACGTCTGCTTGGCTGTTGCAACTTTAATGTCTGTTAATTGCTATACTGACCATGTTGGAAATATGAAATTGTAAAACCATGAGAACAGTGAAGGTATTGAGATACTTTTATATTATTTTCTCTGTTGTGTTTTAAATGTGAAAATCTTATTAATGTGGTCATTTTTGTATCTTCTTCAAAGTCCCCTTTTAATTTACTACTAACTTATTATTTGTAGTCCAAGAACTGTTACAGTGTATCACCATAATGACTGAGTAAGTGCCCGCTCCCCTTTTTCAGGTCTATGATAGTTTCTGCACAGAACTGAAATTGCTCTGAAAATCCTGAGCCAAATCCTGATTTGCAGACTTCAAGATATTATTTTTTACTTACTTACTTTAATGCCCATCGCCCCTTTGTGGAGCATAGGCCATCAACGAGTTTCCTCCATCTCACCCGAATCTGAGCCTTTCTTCCCAGTTCTGTCCAGCTCCAGCCAATCTCTTTGTCTTCCGACCTCACAGCTTCCGATTGGCTTTCACTTTGTCTCCTCATAAACCTTCTTCTTGAAGATGCTACTTCTCCAAGGACCGGTGTTGAAAATTCCATAACAAGCTTTTTTATGGTAGAGAGATGTTAGCCCTAGACCAACCTCTTGCAAGAGGATATGGGATGCTCTTAGCATTTCTGGTCCCTACCTTTTGACCTGTTCAATATGGGTGACCCGGCCAGGAGTACTCCAACTGACATAGCTCTAGAGGTCACTGGGACATGCAAACAGCCCTGCCATGGTAAGGTGGCAATCCCAGCGGGGCTGATATTTCTCTAGAAAACACTATTTATCTGTGTCCTAAATCATTTAATCTCATAGAAATTTCATGAAAAACCAAGATAAAGTTTCAAAAGAGACCAAAACTAGTCTTTATTTGATCAAAAATTGGTTGCCGTTGTCACTCTTGGCTTGGGCCCAAGCAGTTGAATACCTCAGTACAAAAGACTGTGCATGGGCCCAAGAAATTTTATAAAGCATCATGAGTGATGATGGAAGTACATAATTTTTTTTGGAAAGTCTTGCAAAAATCAAACATGATCAAGCCGAAAAAGGTTTGTAACTCCTTGCAACTGGGATAAAACTTTTTTTCCTGACAGTCACCTTTATTGTGCTTGAAACTTGATTGTTTTGGCAAGTGTTGCATGGTGTTCAGTAGCGACCATGATTCAAAAAGGGCAATGCTTACATTATAGTGATTCAGAAAGAGTGCAAGATCATGTAATTTTCATTTTGTCTCAATTTTAGAGAGCAGTACTAGTATGTATCAGTCCTATACTTTGGAAAGCTATTATTATTTATGGAAATTTGACTTGGCATTTTGCCCATTGCTCAACTAAGTGCCTGTAATTACCACAAACTTTTGTGAAACTTACTGCAGCAGTTAGGTTGGCACTTACTCGGTCGAATATAGTAGTAAACTTGGTATTAAAACCTAATCTAGCTCAGGATCAACTTGAATGAAAACACTTTTTTAAAACAAATTTTCTATATTTTTGTTAACTAAATGTTACTTCATCTTTTACATAATTTTATTTTTGACAACTTGTTTACCTTAATTTGTTTTCTTCTGGTTACTAACTATTTTTGAAAGTTCACTGGAATCTGATTGGATATTGTGTTGTTTGTTTTGTTTTAATCATGTAGTCAATTACAAGAGAAAGAGTGAGGCTGGAAAAAATTGGCACAGGATATTTTGTGAACTGATGTAATGGATTGGAATGCATGACCGTTGTCTTTGTACAACTGTTGTCTTCGTTGTACTCTTTATGGTTATGAGCTTGATGTCTGTCATTTTCTATTACATTGGAAGGTTTCTTGGAACTTAGAGGCCCATACAGTAAGTGTGTTTGAAATATCAAAGGCAGAAACAAAATTTATTTGAGAGGTGGTATGGGAACCCTGTGCTTCTTTCCATGGTTTTTATATCATTCTTTTAGTATTGATCAACTGAAAGCAACAATTTTGTGTGCCCTGATTAGCTTAGGAGCTCAGGAGCTAATCAGAGCGCACAAAAATTGGATATCAGTTGCTTTTAATTGATCAATATTAAAACAATGGTATGTGTTACACTTGATATTTTAAGACTATTCTAAAGTTAATTTTGAAAGTTTGGAAGCTTGCATGCTAAAAATAGGAAAAAGGTTGACATTGTATTTGTTTCTCAAAATAAAGCACATTTTTCACAATTTTTTGGTTAATACTAAAATAACTATCCCCCTCAGCTAGAGTCAGTGCCTTGCACTAAGTATATTTATATTATGATGATATCTTGCTTTGTATCTCGAATAATTGTAATTATATCCATCGATATTCGCCTCCTCTTTGCGGGATAGCAGTAACTGTAGACCAGCATCGACCATTTTAAAACAATCTTTTAGACTACTTACTTGTTAATAACTGTTTGTATGTTCACTCCTCCAGTCACTTTGAACAATAATTTGAATGGCACTTTAAAAACAACCTAATTAACTTGGAAAAAACTGGAACAGAAAGTTCCGAAATGAATTGTCTGTCAAAAAGAGGGCAGTGTTCGCTGAAATTTTTGTGTTTTGACTGATGTTCTGATCATGTGTTATCTTGAAGGCCTGGTATTTCTCTGGATCCCTTGACATTTATAGTATATATAGAGCAAAATAATAACAAGCTATAGTACATATTGTGTTATATACTGGGTTATAGTGGTATGGAGCAAAATAATAGTACTGGAAAGATTCAGGTCAACCAAAAAGCTAATGGGTATAAAGTGGAGCTTATTTGAAAAGATCAAGCCAGCTGCCAGATGTCTGTTCGCTTTTAAATTTTTGAAATTTATATAATATTGTATTAATGCTTCTTTACGTGCTTGATGGTCATTAGAAATTAAGTTGACAAAACAAAGAAGAGTTCAAGATGTTGGCGCAGATCTTACAAGATATGTATGTGGATCCTGAGATCCTTGAGGAGTTACCTGAGGAGCAGAAACAGATATTGTTTCTGAAAATGCGAGAAGAACAAGTCAGGAGATGGCAAAAGAGGGAAGATGAGCTTATGGAACGAGAGAAGTTGAATCTGCCAAAACCAAAAAAAGGTATGCAATCCCCCCCCCCCCAAAAAAAAAAAAAATTACTTAAAGCTTTTACTGTTAGTTTTTGACTCTTGCATGGTTGTATTCTATTCAATAAATAATAATTATTATTATTATTTAATAGTAGGAAATTTATTGTAAAAGGTCTGTATCACTTGTTCCTAGGAGTGCTCGTTACACTGTCACTGGCACTCTGAGCTTGATAAAAATATAAATTTGTCAAATGGAGCTAAAAAAAGGTTTAAAACAAAGTCATTTAATAAGTAGTTGAACCGTAGTTTCTCTATTTTGGATGGGAGTTCTAGAAGAAGAGTGCTCGACTTGTATCAGAAGCAGAATGTAATGTAAAAAGTTTACTAATTTCTGAATGATAACTTTTTGTTCTTACTCAGTGTCCCTCCCCCCCTCCCCCAACGCCCTTTTGCCCTGTCCCTTTTCCCTTCTGAATCATTCTACACTAGCAGACCTGCTGTTGCAATGTGTGGTTCCAGAAAATACCCATAACCCCCTTCATGGAAGGTTACTGGAAACTCGAGGGAGATGGGGAGATCTAGAGGTACAAATTTCCAAGGGGTGTGGGGGGTGAGAAGTGTAATATGTTTCCGGAGGGTCCTAGAGCACTGTCTGAGGGAAACCTACCAATATCGCATTTAAGATTTGATAAATCAAGAAATTAATGAACTCCTGGGCCAGTATATTTTAGTATACTCAAATGCAATTTGCACATTTAGTGGACATTTCCGAGTGCATATTTTGGGCTAAATGATTTATTTTTGAGGAGCATGCATGAACATGTACTTAGAACTTGCTTTCAGGTATTACTTTTGCGTCGTGAAATCCAGTTCTTCTCAAAGACAGTTAAGTTTCCAGATAACAGTATAAAAACAAATTCTTCTATTTCATTTAAAGAAGCCAACTTTAGGTGCTTGTAAATGATAATCATTGACATTTTGTTTCTTTTCATGAGGACAGCCTATCATTTTGCTGTTATTTTTTTTGCAATTATTATAAAAATTTACAATGAAATGTGATTCAGTAGAAGTTAGATAAATAGTCGGCTTAACTTGTCACTTACATTTATGCTTCATAGAGAAACACTTTCTGATAAAACATGGTGTAGGGGAACAAAAGGGGATGGGGAACAAGGGAATTCGACCCAAAAGTGACTCTTGGGCCAGAATTGCATTCCTGGCGTTTTGATGGCACAGAATAGTTA
>JAOBRD020813552.1:0-13401 GCA_027575215.2 Hydrozoanthus sils
CATTTTTCGAACAATCTTTCAGCCGCGGACATTATCCTCCGATATACCAGCCGCCGGAAGGGGTTTATTTACTAAATGTTGAGCAGCCAAAATCCGAGTCCTTCTATCAGGGGCGGAGATAGCTTAATCTGGAAATCCCATGTAGTACAAACGAGCCTGGATTGCAAAGTGTAATTTTTCTTGTGAATAGTCTGGAAATTGGACCGGCTGCTAACGATAATGAGTTTAGGAACCCTGCTATTTTTGCCAACTCCCTAAACGTTGAAGTACCCTCTTTTTGCAAACTCCCTAAATGTTGCAGTACGAATTCCGATCCGAACGGACATTGCTTCTTCGGGTTTGTATGCGTCTCAGTGGTCCGATATTGGAAAGCTAGCTCAATCCTATGATAACACATCACAAATTCTGAACAAACACGCCCCCGTGCTGACCAAAGTGTTAACTGTGAGACCCTCTGTGCCGTGGTTTAGTCTTGAACTTAAGAAACTTAAAGTTTTGCGTAGAAAATTAGAAAAGAAAATGCTGAAATCCAAATCCAAATGAAATATGGCAAAATATCGGATGACATGCAATAAGTATTCTGTGCATTTAAGAACTGATAAGCGGAAGTACTATTCTGATCTAATCGATGAATGTGACGGTAATACAAAGAAACTCTTTCAAGTTGTGCGCTCGTTATCAAACAAACCTGGGGAGAAACTGCTTCCCCAAAATGACACCCTATCCAACTGGCGAATTATTTTGGAGAGTTTTTTTGCCAAAAGATTGAACTTATAAAGAGAAACATTGAATCTGTTGTTGTTGTTCCTCCCGATGTGCAAAGATCTCCTCCTAAACATTTTAAACAGCCTTACCGCTCTAACGGTAGATAACGTGCATGAAATCATCATGAGTATGCCTAATGCTAGTTGCCAGCTCGATCCAATTCCAATCTGGTTGCTGAAGCAATGTAAAGACGAACTGGTACCTATTATCACCAGCATGATTAACTTATCGCTTCAAGAAGGCCGTGTTGTTAACAACTGGAAAACTGCTTTGGTGAGGCCTCTACTGAAGAAAATGGGATTGGAACTCATTTGGGAGAACTTTAGACCTGTAAGTAACTTATCTTTAGTCTCTAAAGTAACAGAGAAGACTGTTGTTTGTCAACTTGTTAAACATTGTGAAGCAAATGCCCACTACCCGTAAATCAGTCATCCTATCGAGAGTTCACTTCAACTGAAACTGCACTCCTGAAAGTTCAAAATGATATTCAAAATGGACCAACAGGAAGTGACTCTGCTAATCCTTCTAGACTTAAGTGCTGCCTTTGACACCTTAGATCATGTAACTCTACTCCATCTACTTGAAACGAATTTTGGAATCAGTGGAAACGTGCTCAGTTGGCCCAAATCGTACCTGTCTGCTCGAAACCAACAAGTGATAGTTCGAAACCAAGTCTCTAGACCCTTTAGACTTGATTGCGTTGTCTCGGACCGTTCCTTGTCTATTGTACGCATCTAGGCTGTTTGATGTTGTTAAGAAACACTTGCCATCAGCGCATGGATATGCAGATGACACCATATTGTATATGTTCTTCCGTTCTGACTCGTGTGCCTCCCAGGATCACGCAGTCGAGGCCATTGAGAACTGCATTCAAGATGTCCAGGCGTGGCTAGTTCACGACAAACTGATGTTTAATGACTCTATGACTGAATTTATTATAATTGGATCGCGGCAACAGTTGTCGAAAGTTGACATTGATTCAATCAGAGTCGATAACTGCGACATCTAGCCACTGGAGAGTCTTAGGAACTTGGGCGGTTGGTTTGATAAGCACATGTCCATGAGTACCCACATTGGGAAAGTTTGTAGCAAGGGCTTCAGAGGACTACACAGTATACGGCGGATAAATACCTTACAGCAAACTCCACCAAAACCCTTATCCGCGCATTTGTGACCTCTCACTTGGACTATTGTAATTCTCTACTCTATGGACTCCCACAATATCAGTTCAATCGTCTCCAGAAAGTCCTTAATGCAGCAGCTAGAGTCACTTGTCTAATTCCCAAGTTCAACCATATTACACCTGTTTTAATCGAACTCCACTGGCTACAGGTTAAATACCGGTTAGACTTTAAAATTGCGCTATTGGTCTTTAAAGCTCTTCACGGACTCGCGCCTTCATACCTTGCTGAACTCTTTAACTCCTAAACCGTCATCTAAATATTCTCTTCGTTCAGACCATACCAGTCTACTTTTAATTCCCCGTGTCAAATGTAAGACATTTGGGGCCAGAGCTTTTATACATGCTACGCCAAAACTCTGGAACTCACTGCCAATTAATATCCGCCTCTGCTCCAGCATTGACACTTTTAAACAGTTACTAAAAACATTTATTTTTACTAAAGCATAATGAATTAGTGGTAAATAGTTTATTTGTAAATTTTATGCTATAATTTATGTAAAGTGCTTTAGAGTATGTCAATACTTTTAGTGCTCTATAAGTTTATTATTATTATTATTATTATCTTTATTATTATCTTTATTATTATTATTTACCTGCGTTAAGAAGGTCTCATATGCGGGATTTGAGCTTGAGAGTCTTCTTGGCTGGAACACAAAATTGCATCGTGATAGTGTTAATAATAAATCCTAGCCATTCTCCAATCTGCAAAGGTTCTAAAATAGATTTATCTGCATTAAGTTTTTGAACCACTCTGATCAAAATCTTTCTTTTGGGCGTTACTTGCTGCTGAAGCAGAGGCTTCATCGGGTTGACTGGTATAACCGACGAGGACTATTTAATTCACCACGGTCCCAGCAAACACATCAACAAATTTTAAAATACTTCTTTTATTTGCAGAAATATTCCTGACGATGATAATGTTCGAAACCTAAAAATACAGTGTTCGATATTATTAAAAAGATTTGATCAAATACAGTGAAAATGTGAATAACATAGTTACCCAGTGGCGTGTCCATGAAGTCCTCGAATCAAATGCATCTCAATGAGTATTTATGACGTCACTCTTAATGAAGTTGATAGCGACTTGAAAAACTAGTAAAACCTGTTTGATTATCGTTTTCAAACGATAAACTCCCCCCTCGTCTGAAAGGGTATTTTGCTTTTGTATATGTATATGTCATCTCTAATTAAAAAATAAATTCCATGAGTTACAGTGAAATATAGTATTTAAGTATTATTGAGTTAAAATTTAAGCTGTGTCCTTGACGTTACTCTCTTCCACTGGAACGATTACAATTAATCTCTGTACTGGTCTTTCGACAGTGATGTTATCCTCTTCCTTGATAAATTTTCACCGATTCATTTGGTTTTGAATTTTTGTAACACGCGTCTGCTCGGCGTACTTTGCCATCCTTTCTGGGGTTGGCTGTCACTATTTTACCTAATTTCCAATTTACTCTTGTGAGATTTGAGTCTTGCATCAGTACTATGTCACCAACTTTTACGTCTCGATGCATTGTGTGCCATTTTGGCTTAATAGATAAACTTGGGAAGTAATCACGTGTCCACTTTTTCCAAAATCCTTTGACGATGTTCTGTATAAATTCGTATCAATGACGTGGATTAGATGACTCTCGAAATGGTCCACCCGGGACACGGCTTGTAGATCGTCCGAGTAATAAATCAATGGGGCTCAGGTATGTCCCATCATCTATACTGGTCGGATGCCTTCCAATCGGACGCTTGTTCATCAAATTTGCTGCTTCATAAAGCACAGTCAGAAGCTCTGAGAATGTCATAATGTTTTCACCAATAGCTATAGTTATCGCATTTTTGGCTGTCTTAACAAGTGATTCAAAAAATCTGAGGTCCGTTATCGGAACAGAGTTTAGCTGGATAACCTCTGAGTGAAATGAATCGCCTCAATATAAGAAGAAATTTGTCAGTACTATAGTCTGAAACCAGATCCTTATGGATGGCTCTTGTGCTCATACAGTTGAACATCACTCCGTAACACTTCCCAAAGGTTCTTTTCTTGATTTCGTCTTCTATTTTAAAAGGACCAAATAGATCAATTGCAGTATTATTCCATGCTGGAGACGGCTTTAGTCTCTCTTCTGGTACATGTCCCATTACTTTTTGACTTAATTTCTTGTTAAGTATCTTACATATGACACAGTTGTGTACAATCAATTTCACCATTCTATGTAAGTATGTGATCCAAAATCTTGCTCTGATTTTACTGAATGTAGCTGAAACGCCATTATGCCCCTTTCTATGAATGAATTCGGCATAGAGTTTTGAAAATGGATGCCCATATGGTAACAAGATGACTTCTGTTTTGTTATAACTCATTTCAAGCCATTTTTCTGCGCGATTTCCGACAACTACGATTCCGTCTTGGCGTACTTTTGAACACAACCGTTTAAATGTTCTTTTCTTAAAATTATCAGTCATGGTGCTTTGAGATCTCAGGATCCAAAAACGTTCAGCTTCAGCTATTTTTTCCGCTGTTGGTTGTGTAGCCGCATTTTCGAAAGAAGGCTTAGGTTTTCATTTGTACAGTGCTAAGATCCTTGCTGTCACTCTGATCAACTTGTTATAATTGGAATATTTGTGGATATTTATTCTTTGCTCCAAAGAATCATTTTTCATACCTTGTGTCGTCATCACCGTCTTAATTCTTTCAGGTAACTCCTTTTTGTATTTTTGTATGTAAGTTGCTTGATTGGCCACTTATTTTCAGGTTGTATCAAAAAGTTTGGACCTGTTTGCCAAATGCTTTCTTGACCAATTTCTTGCGGTTTTCTTCCACATGTGATCCAGTCTGCTATGTTACATTGGCTTTCGGTCCAATACCAGTCTTCCCTTTTCGTTCCCCCTTGTATTTCTTCAGTACGCGTGGCTGCAAAGGTATTAAAACCGTAAGAACCCTTTTGGATCAAACCAAATACGATCTGTGAGTCAACAATGTGGTAATACTTAGCAAACTTGTATCTTGATTCTTTGTCCAGGAGCACTCTAAGTCTCTTGCTCAGAACTGCGCCAAAAAGCTCAATGCGATCTATTGACATTTTCTTGAGAGAGGATAGACGGTTTTTAGAGATAACCATTCTGCTCTCGAATGTTCCGTTGGACAACTTCCATCTGACGTATGCGTTTTCTAAGCCGTCACTAAAAGTGATCAAAATCGAATCTCCGATTGCGTTAAAGGGTTTGATGCACCTGTTAAACATTTCCAGTTCCATTTTTGGTAATTCCTCAAAGAATGTATTCCAGTCTGTCACAAGATTTTAGGTATATAGTTTTAAAAAAAACTATTGAATGCGTCGGCGAGTAATATAAACTTGAAGTATTATATGATAAATAAATTATCGTAGCCGTGAGATGATGGGAAAAGCTGACGTTTCGAGCGATAGCCTTTCGTCTGAGCATCCAAAAAATCTTAGAAAGTGAAGGCCTTATATAGGTAGTGAATGAATACAATTATGCAGTAAGAGCGAAGGCGATTGGTGAAAACAGAATAATAGAAAGTCAAAAGTGAAAACCAATGAAAATCAGGTGAATAAAAAGCGCTCATTAATTCCATTGGGAGCCAATGTGTCGAGCTTAAAAATGTTTTTGTTCCTTTCTTTTGCAAGACTCATTAGAGCCATTGTGAAGAGAGATGCCGGTAATTTGCATGTTGTGAAAAGTAGTAAAGTCAACGGGTGAAGATAATAAAAATGAAATAAATATGAAACAAACAAATACACTCTATATGAGTGTACCAATAATATACTTAATTTATAACAAGGACCAATTCGGCCTGCACTTGTCAGCGTCTCTTGGCGCTGATGATACTGTAATGAGGATGGGGCCACATCCCATGGCTTTCTCGAACCTAAGATTTTTGCTTACGTCGGCTCGCAACGCGCTTCAAATATCGCTCTGCACGTTTCTCAGAGCGAAACAAACTTTTTTAGTCTTCTTAGTTGGACGCCAGTTCATCCAACATATACTCGTTTGCGGCCGCCGAATCGAACTCACTGCGATCTGCGAATTTGATTACTTTGATACGCTTTTCAATGGAAATGATACCTTGCTCGATTGCTTGTTTAGCTCGTTCGATCCTTCCTTTCTTAAGTGAATCCTTTGCGTCTGCTAGAGAATTTAGCACGTCGTTCTAGTGGTTTAACTGCTTTTGGTTAGCTTTCGACTTGAGCTTCGCTTCGCTTTTCTTAACTTTCTTAACGTCAGATTGGACGGCTGTGGAATTGTTTTCGGACAGATCTCGCTTGAATTTGGTTAGCCGAGCTTCGATGACATTGGACATATTGCTGGAAATTTCGGCGAACGAGGAAGAAATAGCTTGACTAATTGCACTTCGAATTTCAGTAGATACAGAACCATTCGATTCATCCGCGGGAGTACTCATCATGTAAAGTAAGTTAGCCGAGGTGCTGCTGTTCAACCGACCGAGAGAACGAATAACAAACAAAGTACTCTTAATACGTCCCCTTGGGACCTGACAGATACCATGAATTGGTATCGTACCATAAAACGCACAGAATACAAATATATGCTAAACTTTGTATCGCAAGTATTTTGCTATTCTTGTTTAAAAACCCTCTTGTATTAATCTCTCGCGCCATGCCTGAAGCATTCCAGCGGGAAGTTTCCCCGCGAGAGAAATATAATTACGAAGAACCATTAAGAGCCGAGGATGTCGCGACGTGGTTGTTAAACATTAGCATCAAAAGGGGCACAACCCGAAGCATTAGCTAACCCCCCTAGATTCTATTCAAAGTCATTTGAATGTTATGTTGATTTTCTATTATGCAAGTGAGACCCACATAAAGGAAAACGTGGTACAAATTGCCGGGACGTCGAAGAGAACTGCCGAGTGAGTAACTTCATCCCGCTTGCTCGCGTCATTCGATCGTAGTTGTCTTTGCATTTTACGTTTGTTCTGGAGGTAAGAACAACATGCAGCCGTTTGTCTTCTTTTTTGTGTCAGTGCTAGTATGGATGACAGTTTAAAGTTCGCGCTTCTTTACCAGGAGCTGTGATTATTAGCCACGTGGTTTAGGAGTTGGCTCGATAGCCGGTTGAGATGTAATTCTTGGTTACTATGAAGTAGTTGACCAATAGAGTTAGTTTTAAATGAGCTAAATATATTTTCTTCGTTGGAAAGAGCAAAGTTTTGTTGCTTAAAACTAATTTGGTTAAGACAGGAAGGTGTGTGGTTTGTTCAGCCTCAAACGAATTGCTTTTGGAAGTGGAGTTTGTGGTTTGTGTAAGCCCTAGTATTGGTTTTAATTGTCCTGTATTGGATACATATTTTTAAAAGCTCTAAGATGATTGTTTAAGAAAGCGGAGTGTTCAATATGAATTGGTTTTGAACAGCGGAGTTTCATTGGTTTGTTCAAGCAGCTCTAAATGAATTGGTTAAGAAAGCGAGTTTTGTGGTTTGTTTAGCTCAAAAAGACTGATTTAAAGAGCGATTGCGGATCTGTGGTTTGTTGTCCTCTAAAATATTTGTTTATTGAGCACTCGCAAGGTCTATGGTTTGTTCACCTCTTAAATATTTATTTAAAGTGCGACCACGAGGTCTGTGGTTTGTTGACCTAGAAATGAATTTAAAAACGAAAACTAAAAAGTAAAAAACAAGTTTTGTGTGAGTTGAGCTCAAAATGACGGAATCGGTTAAAAGAGCGCGATTTGTCACTGTCATGTACTCTAGTGTACCTAAAAAATAATTGGTTTACAGCTTTGTCCTTTGTTGACTGCAATTGAACTTGTTTTTAATCGTCTTGTGTTTGACTTGAACTCAAAATCATTTGGTTTAAAGAGCAAGTTTTTGTGGTTGTTGAGCTGTGAGTGATTCGGTCACAATGCTATGAGTTACTTTTAAGTAAAAAAAAGCTCAAAACGAGTTGGTTTGAATAGAGAATTTACGTCTAAATATGTAATTATTGCAAACTGACGATTGTCACGAATACAGTTAATGTATCTATTGCTATTTTCTGTTAGCATTCATGTACTTTGACTTTCTATAGGCATGCATTTTATATAGTTTAAAACACAAAGTGAGTCGATCCGACTCAGGAACCTCAACGAAGATTTTGAGGACTACTTATCCTCCCTTAATCGACTTCACAAAAAAGCGCTGGATTCCGGATTCCCAAAAAAAATGTGCGAGGACATGATTACCGAAGCTAAAATCTTCGAATCTCGTTTCCTACCACAAAAACCTCCATCTGACGAAACAATCTTCCCATGGGCAACACAAGTTTCTTCGATCTTGAAAATCGAGCACTATCAACGAAAACTTAACCCAAATGCCATGACATCCTACCCGAAACCACCTCCACTGGACTTACTAATTACAAAAAACTTGCATCCAAACCAGCAAGCAGTGATAAACCAGTCATACCCGTGCGGCAGTTGCGATCTTTGTGGTGGACGCGCTCCATAAAAAGGTCATTCTAAGGTCAAAGAAACACAGAAAATTGTTTCCAGTCGTTCTTACTCCATCAAACAACACCTCACCTGCAAGTCATACGGTATTTACGTCGCTACTTGTTTGATAGAAAACTGTGGCCTCCAATTCTTGGTCAAACCAAAAACGAGTACCGATTACGCTGGAATGGACACCAGCAAAAATGGGTCAAAAATTTCCTCGACGACCGAAAAGGTGAAGCTGCCCTGAACAAACACTTCGTTAAATGTCACGCTAAAAAACTGGCCATTTTGCTTCCACTGCGCACGCAGACACAATACAACGGTATTGATACAGGGGACTGTAAGAACAGCAAGAACCACAGTACCATTTTATTTTGCCTTTGCAAATTAGCCTTATGCACACGATACTCATTATTACACATTTGATACAATTAACAACCAACTATTTACAAACATGATCTTCCATACTTTATAAATTCATATATAAACATGATAAAACTTCACTTATGTAACGACACCGCCGGATACGAAAACCCAAACCACGTTGTGGAAAAAGGGAACGTATACCCGCACCTAGTGAGAAAAACCACCCGCAATGCCGCCAACTCTTGGGGATGAGGTTTCAAATCTAACGATGGATGAAGCACAGTTTAAATCGTCGATAGCAATGCTGAACCTAGAATGAATAATCTTTGCAAAACACCCCTTTAAATACCTATACATACCACCCACAATTCCTTTAACTCTTCACCAGTCTTCTGCTCCGTGTCAGCAAAATAATTATTTCTGCGAAATTCGCAGACTCAACTGTCAGAAATACTATATCTCCATCCATGTGCCTGACTAACGATGTCACGAGTGCCCTGTCATCCCCTGTTAAGACCGTTCAACTTCGAGAAACGTCGGTTAGAGGGAAATCGTGCGGATCTTGTTTCAGCAACAAGAGGTTTGTTCAGCATAGATAGCGAGAAATGACGCTTGAGGTTGTTTTGGATGGCTCCCGTCCAGGAAGAACAACAGAATACCACAGGCGCGGCTTGCTGTTTGTTCGTAAGACAGCCTCTGCTCAGTTAAGCCAAAAGTTTTTTGTTCTGGCGGGCGATTACGTTGATTGAGTGTTCCTAGTTCTGGGTAATATATAATGTAATATTTTTCCATTATGCATAGCTGGCATCTTTTTGTTTTGTTATCGTAGGGCTTTGCTTTGTGCAGGATTTCCCATTCGATTTTAAAATATTTTCCTTGTTCTTTGAGATCCCAGATGTGTTTGCTAAGCTCGGTGCTGTTGCGTTTGGTTTTGTTTTTGAAAGACGATTTTTGTCCGTTGTACCGTTCTTTGTCTGTCCGATATAGGTTTCCATGCTTGAGTTTTTGTCGTTGGTTGTGGTCACGATAGCTCTGTAGATGATCGATTTCGTTGTTTTTGACAGTTTTCGTTGTTTTTGTTGTTGTCGGTGATGTTGTTTTGGTAGATTTTTCTGTTGTGACCGGTAATGATGTTTTGTACATTTGGCATGCAGCTGTAGCTGAGGTTAAAGTGTTGGTGTTGAAAATTTTGCGCAGCGGGTGCTCGGGAGGGAAGCTTTGTTTTGTTATCTTTATGAATGCTTTTCCTACGTTTGTTCGGACGTTGCTTGAGAAAGGGGGGTTGTACCATGTTATGTTTCTTGCTCTGTTCTTTCTTGTGCGCTCCTTTCTTGTTTGCTGGTATTTTAGCTCGTGTCTGTAGCCACTTTTTCGTAGGGCCTCCTGGTACGGTGGTATCGCTTCGTTAAATATCGCTTCGCTGCTTGAGAGCTCTGACAGCCTTTTATTAATCGCTTTTTGAATATTCTCTGTGATGCACGGGGGGTGGTTTGATTGGGCATGGACGTAGACGGTTCTGTTGTTTGGTTTGGCGTACGGTGCGAAGCTGCTTCGTGGTAAATTCAAGGTGACATCAAGAAAGTTAACTGTGTTGAGGTTGGCTTCCACTGTGATTTGCAGAACGTTTTCTCTGAAAATTTTACATAGGCTTTTATTTATCTTTCCGACGTTCTGGGGGCTTGCCTTGAAAGCTCTCGGGCCGTCGTCTCTGTATCGGCCGATGTTGTTGCCGTGCTTCTTTCCTATCATTGATAATAAATACCTGCCGACCAACTCACAGGTTTCTGCACCATGATAGCTGCCCATCGTGACATCGAACAGGCTATTTGAGCCCAATTTTCCCCATGCCGACCCGTCGGAGAACAGGCAGGATTGCTTTGCGTGGATTATGTAATTTTATATATTAATTTCTCAGTTTTAGCATACTGACAGATTCTCAGCGTAACTAATACGACTGGTCGGGACATTTCCGTACAGTCAATGCACACAAGTTAATAAGATAGTTTCAGCCTTACCAAAAAAACAACAGCTTACAACCAAAGAAAAGTCGTACTCGTTTAGCTGAATTAGATCGAAAAAATGTTTTTTCACGATATAATTCGGAAAGAAAACATTGGAAGAGTCATTTCTAGTTCTCGAATTAGAATGAACTAGTTGTCGTTTGCCGTTCCACGAGGTCGTTGATACTACTTGCAACAAAGTACAATCTTATTAATAGCATAACGGTTACAAAACCAATTTGCTGTTTCGTATTGCACTGGAGTGGCTGATACAAGGAGGAATACTTGCTTTGAACTCTTTTGTGACACTCAAAAGGTATAATGTCATGTAAAATATAAATCTAACAGCTTGAAAGCTCAAATCACAAGCCTCTAAAGGTGGTACACATGTCATAAAACTATAGTTTACGGAAACGCGATGTGACACATTCTAAAAAGGAAGCCGGTTTTTCACTGTTGCGCTTACATACAGAAGAACTACCGCCCTTGAAGATGTGTTCTTCGCAGGAAAGCTAATGTTATGTCCCACTTCACGAAACGTCTGGTGTGAGTTCTTAGCACACGGTTTGCATCTCTTGAGGAAACGGAACGATTCCAGGAAACCTTTTCTGTAGCTTTCAAGGAAGATGAAATAGACGATTGGAAAAGACGATAGAGAAATTCTGCGCTAAATATCAGATGTCTTGATCAAAGGGTCGTTGAGAAGGCCAGACAAACGCAGTAAGAAAAGCTATTGCAGTTAAAGACAGCCACGACACAATCACAGCCAGAAACATAAATGTTATTCGTCTGTTTTCCATGGCTCTCTTTTTAGCTGCTGCCGAAGAGAATTAGAAGTTGGCTTTCGCTCCGTGGATGGTGATGATGATAGCCAAGTAGAGACTGGTCAGCTGTAAAAACGGTATGATGGTAAAGGCGAGAAGGGCGATGGTGTAATCAATCAAAGTTTGGTAGAGGAGTGGATCGATGTAATCAGCCAAGTCAAGGCAATAACAGTGAAACACGCTGTCTTGTTACGAATTCATTGGCAAGACAACTCTAAAAAACCTCTCAACTGCAATAATTTCCAATGTCAAGATCGAAACCTCAAGGAATAAATGTAAGCAAAACTTGGTCAACTTGCAAGATAATGATCCAAAGACTCCGTCCAGTGGCCAAAGGTCTCCCGACCAATGAATCTTTTTCACCCCAACGCTGTTTGCAAAAATAGGAAGCAGTACATCCAAAACAGCCGTACTTAAGATAAGATAATTGATTATTGTTCGCATGTTACGGTTTCTGTAGATAACAGCAACAACCAGAAAGTTTCAACCAAACGTGAGGATCATGAACACAGAATACGCTATGGCCTTGATGACTTTGACAAGGCTGGAGTCCAAGAACGGATCGAAATCTTGTATAGGAGGAAACGGAATGGAGAAGGTTGTTGTTGTGTTTGGCTAAGGAAATGAAAACCATAGTTAAACCTAGCGAATATATAAAATCTAAAACTAAACACTAATATTGAAAATGCGAGGAATTATATACCACCTACAAAAAGTCCACAAGGCTCCTTTCACTTATTTTGAAATGTTTTAATATCTACGAGATAAAATTCTGCAACAAAGTGGTTTTCTATTTTTCTTGTAACAAAAAAATGAATGTTTAGGAAAGAAATTTTTAAAATGGCTAATATACCTATTATTTATACTATCTCTCGTAATTTTCGAGATTCTTGGTGATGATAATTACTTAAGTTACTTTGTTTTGAACGGCTTTTAAGGCTTTCGCTGGCGTTTTGTCTTCCTTAAAGTTCATTTTCACTGGTTTAAACTCAAATTATTTTGGTAGAAAGTTGAAACCGCTAAATTGTTGCAGCAACAAGAATACACGGGTATCGAAGTATGTAAACTACTTATAAAAGACTGGAGTTTTTTCTTGCCATGGCTATTTGACTTAAAGAATGGACCTAGTTATGGTAAATGTCTTTTTATTTTAAATGATAGACTGTTGGGTAGAAAAGAAAATTACCAACCTCTGTCGTCCACGACATCATATAAATTAACTTGTTGTTGATAACCGAAAGGTGAAGCTGTATACCTTGGACTGGATTACTTCAAGAAAAAGTTAACCAGAAAACGGTAGTTGCTTTCAATGAAGTATCAATACTTTCCCATTGTTAATTATTGACTATATACAAGCTAAAATGCAATTCTGCTTAATCGTTAATCGAAATGTGAAATAATGGAGTTAATGTTGCAAGCGCATAGTGTTTCCTTCAAGATTAGTTTCCTTTCTGGCTCTTTCAAGTGTGGTATAAAAATGCAGCCAATTCTAACAAGCAGGCCGTCTTGTTTGTATGAATTTTACCGCCACTTCTCAATCTGTGAGGTTCTTTGTCGACAGTCAGCGATACATTTCAAAGGGAAGATTTCTGTGTTCAAGCTAAGATTTAGAAGCTACCAAAATCAAAGCATAACAGATTCTGTGTTAGTTGCTTAATGACTCGTATGTTTCGTCATAATTTTTTTCAGTTTGTTTCCGTCCTAACGAGTAGCTTGAGAAAAAATGTCTTCTATTACTGGAATATACGTGCCCTAATTTGATAAAATTGGTGCATTCTAAGCGATTCTAAGTTAAAAAATTCCAGAAAATTCAGGG
>JAOBRD020813866.1:0-13398 GCA_027575215.2 Hydrozoanthus sils
AAGACTGTACAGCGGCCCTTGTCTGCTGGTAATATCTTGATGTTTTTGTCTTCGCGGAGACCTTGTAAGGCTCGTTGTTCTTCCTTTGATAGATTAGATTGTGTACTCGGACTGCGTTGTTTTTTAAGATATTGTTTACACTGGAACGCAGGTCGTCAGCATCACTTTTATTCAATTTGAGGCAGGCTGATTCAACGGCCGTGGGAAATAGGCCCTTTCCAGATTGTGCTATTAAAACTGGCATTTAATGCTACTAAGAATTCCCCTTTTTCAGTGAAAAAATGCCCCAAAAATGCTCGTTTTTTTAAAAAGATGCTAGTTTGGTACCGGAAAATGCTCTCATTTACTACAATCAAAACAACGGAGTTATTTTGGAACGGAGTTATTTTGATATTATAAAAAACAAAATGAAAAGAAATAAAATAAAATGAAATAAAATAAAATGTCTCAAAATAAAATAAAATAGAATAAAATTGTGGAACGTTATCGTGTTCTAAATCTTCTCAAACTTCGTCGATAGCCAAAAATTGGCTATCCTATACTACAAGTTATGTAAGTCCTTAGCGCTTGTCGTACTGAGCCATGACGCTGGCCTGAAGGTAGTCAACAAGAACACCATCTTGTTGCTCATTAAAAGACGCCTTCAGTATAGAGAACATCCTTTCTGCCGCAGCAGAAGATGGCTGTACGAGCTAGAAGGACTTGCTTCACTGCTGACGCCCAACGTGGAAGTTGCTCCTCGTGCGCAGACCACCACTCCACTTTCTTCTCTTCTGTTGGGATAGTGACATCTTCTGCAGCAGCCATATAAGCAGGAAGCTCGGCTTCCAGACCGTCGAGTATACCATCACAGTCAAGAAAAGGGAATGCTCTTAAAGATTCTACTGTTGCATTTGTGGGCCTGAGCCACTGGATGCTGACGGGACAATATAGTCGTGCAGCCTTGAATGCAACCAGCACATCACACACGTACAACATTGAGCTTTCGGACAAACCACGTAATCGCTGGCTTAACGCAAGCCTTCGCCCTCCGTTCGAGTGTTGCAACATTCTGAGCGTGATCTTCCTCCGCATTGGCAGTCACAGTCGCACGGACATTAGGGAAGTGAGGAGCTTGGCAATATCGGGAAACGGCACTTAGCTCCTCATAACAAGCAATCACTAGAGGACCACCCCCTTCCGAAAAATAAGTGGCTTTCACAAAAGGTTCCCGATATCAACAGTAACGGCAAGGTCTAGTTTCAAGTCCACGAGTCGCTGGGGATCAGAGAGTATTGCCTGGAGTTGTGGAACTAGACGTGGGCACACTTGTGCATCTTGTGCCTCTTTCATGAACCTGCCGATATCTCCAAATCGTACCATCAGCTGATGATATACCCCCCATTTCGACCACCATCCAGTCTTGCTGTATGATCTTGGGGCTTGACCTGTGAGATTCTTCCATATAATAGCTTGGCTTTACAACTATGCTGAAACATTCTGATCTAAAGGCTTCCAAACTCTGACAAGGTTTGTATCATAAAATGATTTCTAATGTTATCCAATATGTGCGAGAAACACACAACGTTTAGCATCTAGGGAAAAATAAATGCTACTCTCTCCAGTGCAGCTTGGTTTACGCTTGCGCTGTCTTTCATTGCTGCGAGCAATGAATGTCCTCGCACTCCATACTCAACGGACAAGCAGTGACTGAGCACTTGTGCTAGCTCGTTGGCATTTACTGACTTCGAGCATACATTATTCGCACAAGTCTTTGGATGATGTTCCAGTTACTATCCACAAAACGGACTATTATAGCAATTGCCTCCCCTTGTCTAGTACTACCATCAAAAATGACCGAAAGGTCTTTTGTCATGTCAAGCTCGCAAGGCGTTCGCAACTTTTGTTTGACATTTTCGATTTCCTGCTTCAGTGCCATTAAAACATACTGGCCTAAATGAGAGCTTCCAGTAGAAGATAGCCATTCTTCTCTAAGAGTGGTCGCAGCGTGTCTATTTTAGCGATCGGGATACCCGCCTTTAAAAACTCAGTGACCATCGAGACGGTAAGCACATTCTTTCATGGGCAATGTGCCATCTTTTGAGGTGATCTCTCTTCTGAATGACTCAAGTATCGTCTGGTCTTTCAATTTCGATTTTTTCAACTTTTCTTTACCGTTTTGATACTTCTTGGAGAACATATGAACTTTTAGAATACTCTTCTTCGATGAAACAATTTCTCTGCACCCATTACAAAACAACTTTCCCTCTTTAACAACTAAATTTTCCCCGGTGAACTGTTTCACTCGATCGTACAACGGTACCTTTGTTGTATCGCTGTTTCCTCTACGCTTGTACTTTCCACTTATGGTTTCTAAACTACAATTTCTAGCGATAATGGAGAGACCTTGTCCGTCAGAATGTCCTTCGGCGGTCTGTAGCTCTTCAGATGGCGTGGGGTTACTGACCGACGCTATCTTGTTTGAAGAAAAAAGTAACCGCTGACCACCCAACTACGATGCCAGGGTAATTTTCAAGATGGCGGGTCATACAAAAAAGACCGGCCTGAAAAGGGTTTTATATACTATAGCTTTCTACAATAAGCAACAAAACAAGCAAAATAATCAAGTTCAAAGAAGATCACTTTGAATTCTTGTGTTTTTAAATGCTAAATTCAAGATCCATGTAACGAAAAAAGCAAAAAATGCTAGCAATTCTTTTAACAGAAAAAAACGTTAAAAAATGCTAGTTTAACCACAAAATGCCACAAAAAGGTGCTAGCATAATAGGGAACGGCCTAGGGGTGGGGAATGCATGCAAGATTGCTGCTGGCTTGAGGAAATATGATTATGTGTCTCTAATTCTGCGCCCACTGTCCTGGCTACCTGTCAAACAAGTGTTATAACAGAGAGATGCTGTGATGGCATTGAAGTGTGTAAACAAATTAGCACCTAAACACGTCTGCTCTAAATTTCAGAAAAAGACAACATGGCCGAGCAAGCCGAAAAAAAGACAACCTCCAAATTCCTCGTTTGGAAACAACAACAAGGCAACGCTCTTTTGCCTACAGAGCAGTGAAACTTTGGAACTCTCTAGAAAACTCTCTGAAAACACTACCAACTTTAAAATCAGTTTAAAAAGCATTTAGAGATCGATTACTGAGTTATCTTTTCAAATCTAGATTTAATTCCCGTTTTTAATCTTTAATTTTATAATATGAATGGTTGAATAAGTAACTGCTGAAAGGCATAGATTTAAAATTATTTCTAATTTTTCTTTTGCTATGAATTGCAAATATAATTACTGTAAAGCCCTAAAGGGGAGTTAAGTATTAAAATACCTACCATACTTATGTAGCTGACGCTAACAGTCAAGTCATCAGTTGATATTGCCCGTGTTGGGATGCTTAAAACTGATTTACTGAACAAGAACGTGCAATATTGCTGTTTGGCCTAGTCCATTTTTGAGCATCTGTGAGACCCAGTTCGCCCTCTGTAAAATAAAATCAACTGAAAAAGGAGTGAATTATTTCTGTTTTATTAGAGTGTCTCTATTCCGTACAAACTTCTGTTTATTCAGTTACGGGGAGTCAGAAAAGCATTCAAAAGATTTAACTTAGTTGACAATCAAGTCATCAGCTGATATTGCCCGTTTAGGGATGCTTAAAGCTAGCGTACTGGACACGAACGTGCAATATACTGCTGTTTGGCTCATCTGCGAGCCCCATTTTCTATTTATCCCGTGTTATCCATTGTAGTGACAACAACTGCGCGAAGGAAGACTAAAATACTCAGTTCTTCTCCATTCTGTACAAGCTTCTGCTTATTCAATATGCTTAAGATTATAATTTGTAAGATATGTTCCTGTCATCTGAAAACTTCAAACTTTAGTTATAGATAACAAAACACGAAAAAAAAATTACAGCATGTATAAAACAATACAAAGGGGGGAGAGGGGGTGAAAGGGTCTGTGGATCGGCGAATTTGCCCAAAAATTTCATTCGGATTGCAACAATAATGTTAGCGGATCTCGGATCCAATAAATCTGATGGATCTGAATTTTGGCAACAAACCTATGTGGATTACGGATTCAAAGCATAATTCTAGCAGAACTGCGGATCTCTCGATGGCCGGGTCGACGGATTTGGCACCGAAATTGAGCGGATCGGCGGGGGATCCTGAACCCCCCCTTTCACCTCCCCCCACCCCCGCTTCACAAAGATTGCTTGAAAAAGTGGAGTTGGAACAAAAACGAAGAAAGAAGATTATTCTTAATTTTCTGCAACATGTGTTACGAATTACATTATTTCAACGAGAATTAAAAAATTAGTATGTACCTGAAAACGAAGTTAGAACTTAGAACCCTGGCGGGGTTGGATTTTGTCAATTGCGCAGTCGCTAAACGACCGTTGGTGACCTTGGCGATCCATCCGGTTGCACCATGATTTTTGAAGCAGAAACGGCAAAAAATCTATTGGGAAAACATTTTGAGCGGAATTTCGAAAACCAATTGGTTCATATTAACAACAGTTGTTTAGGGCATTTTATTCGTGGACATGTCAGCTGATTTTCCAGTTGATATGGTAATTATCGTTCCTAGCGTGAGGAAAGGTTCAGATCAAGGTCTCTAGTCTTTACTTTTTCTTTACGAGTGGAACAGCAATCGCAAAACCTCCCTCAAAAACAATCCAATCGCGCCCAACTGAATACACACAAGATACAAGCACAAACTGGACTCGAGGTAGATAAACTTTATTTCCAATATTTTTATTTTAAGATTTTGAAGTTAAAATATAAGACTTTGTATGGGAAATTGTCTACAATTTGAAATTATTCTCTCAGACTTGCCACAAGCTTGGGGGCACCTGTGTGCAGAGACGCATGGAAACTTGAATAAAACAAAAACACAAACACAACTGCGTCTATCCATTTCTTGCTTGACTATTTTTCTCTGTAATTTTACTAATACAGTTATTCGTCTCAAGCTTAGTGAATATCTGGGTGATAAATAATCCCCTCGACTTCGTCTCACTTCGCTTTGGCGAATAATATACACCTTTAAAATGTATAGTCCCCAGGGAAACAGTTAGTTTTGTTTTCCCGAATGTCCCGATGTTTCCCGAGACGAATTCGAGGAAAACATCAGACTTCGAAGGAAAACAAAACTTACTTGTTTCCCGAGGGACTATACATTAAGTACTTTGTTATTCGTCTGGTAAGGAGCGACAACTGGAGCCGGCGTGATTACGTCACAACGGTCCTCACGGAAAACAACTACCCGCCCTTTTTTTGTGAAATCTTGCAGACAGGCTAAAACAGAACTGAGAACCTCTCCGCCCACCACACCACCAATAACTGAGCAACACAATAATTGCATTCATCGAGTGACTATCCCTTACGTTCAGGGTATATCAGAGAGGATAACCAGAAGTTTGAGACGGGAGGGAGTTAAAACAGCATTCAAACCAATTACCACCATTGGTAAAATATTTCCCTGCCCCAAAGACCATCCAGAGAAAGACAAAACCAGAGATGTTGTGAACAAAATTGATTGTAAAGAGTGCAACTTGACATACTACGGCCAAACTGATTGCGCAATCAAGACCCGAGTGGGAGAACATCGTGCAGCTATACGTAATTTTGATTTAACGCCCGAATCGTCACTACAGAACACTGTTTTTATAAACGTCTCTTTTTAGAAGCGTGACATTCAATATGTGATAAAAATGCAGGGAATGACAACATAAATATTCCCGCAGTTTACCGAAGCCTTTGTCCTCAAACTAATTCCGAGTGATTTTAATTGGTATTCCGTAAGTTTGCTTTTGTAGTTCGACGGTTGTCGACAAATTTACTTTTTATTATCGCCGATGAAGGCAGATGTACCTGCCAAAACGTTCGGTTAATTTTAACAAATTTTCAAATCAGAGACAACTATACACTTATATTTTTAAAAACATTTTATCATGCCTGATTGCAACTTTAGTATTTTTAAACTCATGCTTTGTTATAGATTTAGACTTTCCCTTTTATTGAAACTTTTTTTCATGATGTGCACGGCGCGCGGGCAGCAACTGCACCATAGTATCCAGATATCAAGGGCGGGCACGTGACCAAGAATCAACAAATCTTAGTGCTCATTTTGTTGAGTGAAAGTCTAGGTATATAACAATTGTTAAACAGTTCGTACCTTCCTTGCGGTGGAATGAACCTAACTCGGAAGTAAAACATACCGTAAACACAAACAGTTATTCGATACCAGTCTCTTGAAAGAAACTAACACATCCGCCATTATACTCAGTAACAACAATCTTCCCGTCATTTGTTAAAGCTGCGTAAGAAGGACCTGACATGTCACACGTGATCTTGGTAATGAACTGTCCGTCCAGCGTCAACAGCTGCACGCGATTTTTGTCACAAACCAACAGGTTGCTTGTATTCTCAACAGCCAGACCCTGTGGGTACTTGAACTGCCCGTTACCATGTCCTTTTTCTCCAAATTTAAACAGGAAATTACCTTGGCTTTCAAAAACTTTGATGCAGTGGTTGTACGTGTCGGAAACAATAAACACGTCATTCACACTGATGCAATGAGATGGTCTATCCAGTCTGTATTCTGCTTGGTCTCCAAACTTGAACAGGAACTCTCCAGTGCTGCTGAACACTTGCACTCTGTTGTTCCCCAACTCAGTAACAACGATTCTGTCTCTGGTGTCAACAGAAACGCCTTCTGGGTAATGGAAACAACCGGCATCACTACCTTCACTGCCAAAACATCTTATTATGCACCCTGTGTTTTTGTTGAAAACCTGAATCCTGTTATTAACAGAATCAGCCACCACGATATCCTCCTTATTTGTAAGGGCGACACCACCTGGGTCGATAAACTCTCCAGGTTTGTAACCAAAGCGACCAAACGTTCTCCTCAACTTACCACTGGTGTCGGTTATCAGAATACGATGATTGTTATAATCAGTAACAACGATCTCTCCCTCTCTACTAACTGCCACACCCCAGGGCTTCACTGGCTTTGCACCTGTCATCCCCTGCAAACTAAGACTGTATAATTTAGTGAGGTTTGATTTTCTCATCTTGTTGATATCGAATGAGCCACGAGTCGATTTCCTCCGAGACGATGAACTGTCAGCTTCTGCCATGGATATATTTGTTGATTGTTGGTTATCCTTAACCAAGTGACCGAAACTTTCGATTTCAGTGCCGATGAACTGAACGCGTTCTTCCGGACAAAACTGCGCCACGGTGTTTATTGATGTCTGGTTGTCTACACCACGGCTTCCGTTAAGGAGAAGTTTCAAATGATCGTCAATGTCCGTTTTAGTCATCAGTTCAGCGGTCACTCTGCTCTCTATAAGCGTTTTGGTGTAATTCCCAACGGTACAAAGCTTTTCAATAGCTGAGATCAATTCTGTTTGTATTTTCTCAACCTGTTCTTGTCGGCTGACCCGAAGAGATTCTAATTCATCTTTCATGTCACGCTCCTTGTTCCTAATGGCTATCACGAGTTTATCAGCATGCTCGCTCACTGCTTTCTTGGCTTCATCAATGTTTTGATCAATTTCCACACGCTTCTGGTCGATTTTTGTTTCAGCTTCAGTGTAATTTGTCTGAAGCTGCTCAATTTTCTTGATGTCGTCGAGGAGATTGATTTTGCGTTTCTCGGCTGCTTTTTCTAGATGAATAATTTTGTGATTAAAATGCATTTTCTGGTTGATTATGCTGCACTGTTGGCAGAGACACAACTGACAATTTTCACAGTAAAATACAAGTGGCTGGTTTTCGTGAAACTTTTCACTGCAAAGAGTTGGTCTTTGAAGGTAGTCTTGGTAGTCTTGTTGGTCAAATTTCTCGGTTGATTTGAGTTTGTGCTCGGCAAAGCCCTTCCAAATTTGGTGAGAGTTGAGACAAACACTGCAAATTATTTTACTACAGTCAAAGCAGTACGAGCAGTCAGACCCTTTTTTGTCACAGTTCCCACACACAATTGGCGCGTTGCGAGCTTCTTTGACGTTCAGCAGATCCAACAACCGATTATGCAAGAAACTGTTGGCAGTAGAATCGAAATTTCCTTCAGGTTGTGGTATGGCTACGGGAGCTCTACAAGTTGGGCATTCGAACTGTTTCTCGCTAGCATGAGAGATAGCCAGATTGTTTAGACACGGCAGACAGAAAGCGTGTAGGCAAGGCAGGATTTTTGGCGTACGTAGAAACTCGAGGCAGATGGAGCATGATACTTGATCTTCGAGATCTTTTAGAAGCTTTTCCATCTTGATTTGTATTGCATTGAATATAACTAGCGAGCGTCTTTGAGGTCTTCGCCCAACCCGTTGTGACGTCAGAGCGAGTGAAGCGATCGTAAACACGGAAGCGTTCACGAGTGAGTGAGGGTGTCGTCACGCTTGATATTAATATTTTGTACAGGTGAAAGTTGTTTGTGTCTCGCCAGCGAGGTCCATTTGTTTCCGGATTATCAATAAAGATTACAAATTAATAGTTAGTAATAATTACAAGGAATTGATAGGATTAGTGCCTTATTGTGTAGCTTTTTTCTTCGAGATCTTTTACTTTGAAGTAAGAGTAATCTTTATTCCCGAAGATTATGATTTCTCGCGTTATTTAAAAAAATTGAAAACTACCGCTCATTTAGTCTTTTGAGGACCTTGAGCGGAGGGCGGTCGTGACAGTGATTTATCTGTTAACCAGCTGTGTGACAAAATTTTATAGTATGCACAGACAAGGAAAGACGATCATATAAAACGTTATACTAGCTGTTTCTGCTGAAAGGAAAATGCTGCGAATTGCTTCCACTTGACATATTGTTTGGAACTTTAAAACCATTCATATTTTAAGCAGGTTTGGAGTGATCAAATTGTTAGTCTATTTTAACGTCTAAAATCGGGTAACTTCTATTTCCAAACACCAAAACAACTGCTAGCTAGCCAGCGAAGAGCGAAGAGAAAGCCACCTCGTGGTTCAATTATAGAGCCTCGTTTGCAGGAGCAAAATCTCATCCTGATCGGTGTTTGTTCAAGTCCAGGAGAAAACACTGGGCACGAGAAAAGACGCCATCTTGAATCATCCATCGCACATGATCTCGCAGAAGTCTGGCTTCGGACGGGTATATTATCGGGCCCAAACGCGAGAACACTGGGCGCGAGAAGGAACGCCATCTTGAATCATCCATCGTACATGATCTGGCAGAAGTCTGGCTTCGGACGGGTATATCATCAGGCCCAAACGCGAGAACACTGGGCACGAGAAGGGACGCCATCTTGAATCATCCATCGAACATGATCTCGCAGAAGTCTGGCTTCGGACGGGTATATTATCGGGCCGTCACAGGTATACCAACCGCTTTTTGTGCAGATTAGTGTTACTGCTGATTCGCTGCGCTCGTTTGCAGCAATAAAAAATCGAAATTCCTTTTAGATTCTTAATAAAGTTAGAATAGCCTTTATTCCAAAAGATTATGGCTTCTCGCGTTATTTAAGAAGTTTGAAAACTACCGCTCATTTAGTCTTTTGAAGACCTTGAGCGGGATATAGCCACTTCGAAAACGGAAGGGTTCGTGAGTGAGGGTGTCACGGTTGATGTTTTATAATCCGTCGCCCTTAACGCAGTCCTTGAATCTCTTCTCACGCTTGTGACGTGGGCTCTTTCAATTTTTATTTGGCAATAAACGGCATAACTCTGGAAGATTAAATTAATTTTTGGCCGTATACGTATTAATTTACAGTGGCGGCTAAATCACTTAAAATTGATTTAGCCGTTTATATAATTGGCAGAGGCTCTTAGAGCATACTTGAAATAGTTTGTTTAAATAGCGATGCGCGGACATGATGTCACTAAAATGTCACGCAATGGAAAGTCGGACATTTAAACCGGAAATACATACAACTTACAGTATCGGACAGTTGAATTTTTTGACATAAAACGTAGTTATTCTAACCGAAAACGACGCGATGCCTGGTTCAAGATTTACCAGCTACCCAGAGAATCTGCATCAGTGCTGGTTGAAGTGCAAAGGTTTAAAAAACACAGTGGAACGCAACGAGATTTAATCTGCTAACTGACCCTCCAGAGAAGAACTGGAGGCCATATTTCTATTAAAGCACATTTTATAAAATATAGTTTCACTTTTGGTTTTGTTTTTGTTGCGTTTCATAACGGGATTTTGATGTTTTTATAGAGCTATATACGGTGGCCCACAAGTGTCACGGCAAAAAAGAAAAGCTCAAGGCAAAAAAGAAAAACTCGCGGCGGAAGTAATTCCCTGTTTTCTTTGCGGACCTAAACGTACACAAGTTTAGAGGAGTTGATAACTTTCTATTTCCAGAGAGAATTTCAGGATAAAGAAGTTTGCATAATGCCTCGGGATTGAAATTCTGCAGCCGTGAGATTAGTTTTTAAAAACATTGAAAAGGCGAACCAAGAGCTATGGACTCAAGAGAAGCGAGGTGCATGCTGAATACAACATTGATCGTTTAAAGAACTGATTAATCGAATAGTTGATGGCCTCGATTGTTTGAAGGGTTATCGTGCAGTGTGGCACTCTCCGCAGTACGTTGAGAGGCATGGAGGTTTCTCGATTTGTTGTACACTTGCTTCTACGTCAGTGAAATACACGTTTTTTTTCTATAAAAACAATTTATAAGAACAACGTGACTCAGATTAGCGAAAATCTAAGAACAATTTAAGAACAAGCTGAGGCTTGAGCTCGATGGCTAATCGTTTTTTAAAGTTCGCTGAGCTTCGATCTTTGACTGAACAATACAGAATGAATAAGAAATGCTTGCAGTTTATAATAACTAGAAATCGTCTCGGGAAAATGGCTTGGCGAATTTGTCTTTAACACATGTATTGCAACACCTGTTTTGGCTTAGTTTTTCTTCAATTTAAAAACATATAGAATTAAGAACAATCTAAGAACAATTTGAGGCTCAAATCACCAAAATTTAAGAACAATGAGGCTCGGCCAAATTTACTGGTTCTTAAAAAAAGAAAGCGTGTAAATCAAGAAGGAACAGCGGAATTGCAGTCATACCGGATGTTCCTTTGCGTGCTGATTTGCAATGTTACGAAGCAAATTTTATTTTTCGCAAGTTGTCTGAACACTTGCAAGTGTAAATAGCTAGTTGCTGAAGTCCACTTTTTTCAATTTTTTTTTTCACGATTTATAGCTTGGTCGTCCGAGGGTTAATGTGTATACTTTATTCAACGTTACATAAAACAACTGTGGTTTGCCAATCCATTATTTATTAAGATTCGAAAACATTTTTATAGTCTATTCTGGCATAAGTTTAAGGTCAGTAATTATTCCTTTTTGCCAGTGTTTTTGGAGATTCAAGAACTAACTGAGTTATTAGAAATATAGTTAGTTCAAAGCTCCTTGGGGGGAAGTAGAGAACAACATAAGGCTTCAAGTTCAAGTCTAGCACTGAGAAACATTTGTGTCTGAAATGAACACTTTAAATTGAGAGTTGTTGGCAGGTTTAATTAAAGAGAACACTAGTACTGTTAAGGTATACGTAACTATTTCATATATTATTGATAGTTTAAATTATTCATAAAGAATTTATAAAAAAACGAATTCGGTAAAGACGTCAGTTTATTGATGGTCTATCAGAATTTTATATAACGCAATGGCAGAATCAATTTAAAGCTCCATCAAAGAGTTCTATAATATCAAGCTAGAAAAAAATTCCTGTTACAAAATCATTCCAATGTAGAACAACAAAAATGCCTTGAAATTAAAACTTTTTGGACTGGAACAATGTAAACACTATAATTAGTCTTTCCTACATTCATCAGTTGAAATAAGAATACTTGTAAAGCTTCTTGTTATTTACTGGATCTCAGTTCCTTAGCTTAAATTCAGTTTTGTCTATTCGGTATAGATAATAGCATGTTTTGTAGTGATATATATGTGTATGACATATATTAACAGCAACTCGTCTTCATAGACATCTTTACTTGAAAGTTTTTAACTTATGAAAAACCAGTGAAAATCGGCAAACACTAGTTACTGATTGTAAAACTTACCTCCTCAACTAATCTTTGGAGTCAACTACAGAAGAAAACAAAAAAAAATATACAGGTCAAACAATCGAGTTCACGTGCCATAACTACTAAAGCGAATTCAATCAATTAATACATGAGATATTGGTTTGAAAAGGTCTGCGGATCGGCGGATTTGGCCAAAAGTTCCGTTCGGATTGCGGATTTCATTAATAATTTTAGAGGATCTGCGCATCCAATTAATCTGATGGATACGGATGCAAAGCATAATTCTAGCCGAACTGCGGAACTCTCAATGGCCGGGTCGACGGATTTGGCACTGAAATTGCGTGGATCGGCGGGGGATCCTGTATCCCCCTTTCACCCCCTTCCCCCCACAAAGATTGCTTGAAAAAGTGGAGTTGGAACAAAATCCAAGAAAGAAGATTATGCTTAGTTTTCTGCAACAAAAAGAAACATTTTAGTGTTACGAATTACATTAACGAGAATTAAAAAATTAGTATGTACCTGAAAACGAATTTTGTAAAACTGGTTTACTATGGTAATGTGCATGTAGAAAAAATTCGAGTTTCTAGTGCTACAAGTGAGTGCACGTTGTTTGCCAAGCGAAACTTTTTCCGTAATGTGTTGTCCCAGAGAAGTTAGTCGACAACTGCTCTTTGTGACTATCGTTAAATCGAAGAGATATTTTGAAGTTGCAAAGAGACCCTCGATTTTAAGATACGAAGGCGAAGGAAGAGAAGTTATCGTTGTATCGACGTCGAGTTAGACTGATTTTTTTGTTATCATTTTTGTACGCTGTCTAATGATATACATTAATACATATCATTGTGCTTAATTTATTATTACATAATCATTTCAAATACCCTTCTGTATGCAGTTTAGGCTGATCACTCAATCATTTTTGAAAAGCGTCTGCCAGTATATTTTTTCCCGCCCTAAAGTTGGCTACTTTTTAGCCTGTTCCTACGGGTTCTTCAAATGAGGTTTTTCTAACTGCTCAAATAGTTTTAAAGCTATCACGACTAATGCAGCGTAAGCACAATAGGTGGGTTATAAATCCTTTTGTAAAAAAATATGAGCGCATTTGGTTGTACGCGCTAAAAGAAAATCCATTATGTTTCTTGACATTTTGAACCGAGACAAGCGCTTTTTAACTTTCCTAAATTTTGAAAAATCTAAAGCACTCTCGATATTTTTAATTGTACTACTGCAAATGTCTCACTATAGGGGCTATTTTAGAAAGGTTTTTAGAATTTTCGAATTTTTGCAACTTTCGCGGCACTCTCGATTTTAACAGTCATTGACTCTTAAACGTGTCAGTGAAACGATACAATCAGAATAACAAACAAAGCCAAAATTTGTAGTGGTAGACAGCCGTTTCG
>JAOBRD020813975.1:0-13398 GCA_027575215.2 Hydrozoanthus sils
ACTTGGGTTGAGGAGCAAAATGCTCAGTGGTGAAAGGGTTAATAAGAGCTACTTAACCGGGAAAATCGTGCAACATCATGAGAAAACACACTAAACAGCCAGTCGCGTTAATATAGATATCCATTCAAACTGAACCAAAATCTGGGAGACATCGTGGCTATAAACTCATGCTACACGTGAATCGTAGAGAACCCCGACCCGTCTCGCGAAATAATTCCAATGTGTTTGTACAAAGGAGGGGGGGGGGGGGGTCGAAAGCGTCTGCCCATCGGCAGATTTGGCCAAAAATTTCGTTGGGATTGCGGATTTCAACAATATTTTCAGCGGATCTGCGGATCCTATAAATCTGATGGATTTGGATTTTGGCAAAAATTCTTGTGTGGATTACGAATTCAAAGCATAATTCTAGCCGAACTGCGAATCTCACAATGACCGGATAGACGGATTTGGCACTGAAATTGCGCGGATCGGTGGATCCCGTACCCCCCTTTCACTCCCCATCCCCCCACCCCACAAAGAGAGAGTCTGTAAGAAGAACTATTCATATCAGTATGTAAAATATGTAGAGTTCATTTTATAGTTAAAACCAATTGAAGTACATATTTTCAAAATTCCGTAATATCGAAAGCCTGAATATTATTTTCCCGGCACGAGTATACGCTCCTAGAGCGTCTTGTTTTTATTAGATCCGGCACATGAAAAGTTCGACGTTTTCAAATTTCTATGCATTCCTTTGTTTCTCTCAAATTAAGTTTGTCTTCTACGGGAGCACTGCTTAATTTTAACATAGTTATACTAGGGACTGGTTATGAAACCATCGTTGTAGGTCTTTGTTCATCGTTTTCTTTTGCTTACTAGTCCTGAAGGTGCACAAAATACAAAAGGTTTTGAGATGCAAATCAACAAGTAGTCAGTCAAAACATTCTCACTATCACCTGAAACAAAGAATGTGCACGGTCGCGGTTCGTTCAAACTACAACAAAGCACCTTTGCACATTCTTTGTATTTCCCTTTTGAAGTTTGTCGGTTTTCATAACCAGTCCCTAGATTAATTATGTTTTCAATCACTGCAAAATTCAGACACTGTAAAATGTCGACGGTAAAAATGTGTTTTCGATCCAAACCTTTTTAAAGCAGGAGTCCACCCAAACTTTTGTTAGGTAGTGAGGAAGTTGAAAAAGATATTTGAATAAGAAGAATATTGAATAAAATCAGCAAACCGTCCCTCCTGGCAAGGGACTAGTACAGCTTTGGTTTGAGGAAGGTATGGCGAATTTACATCAAATATTAACTTCAGAATTTATTTGTAAACTTTCCAAAACATCACCAAACTCAAAATTCTCTTAAAAATACCAGTCTTCAGTAAAAAAACCCATAAAATACAACTTAAAACTCGTCTTAAAATACTCAAAGTGATTCCGTGTTATAAGCAAACCGATTTTGTTGATTCAAGTCATAGACGGAGATATTGTAAGAAACATGAGAAAAGTTGCCACAAAGCGCACTTTGGGTGTACTCGGGTCTTAAGTAATGATCCGTGTAGGAAGTGTGCAGAATAACAACATGCCGCGGTGGTGGCACTATTTTTTTGGCTCATACATCTTTATGACAATTGGTGAGTAACTTTAGGGAACTGGAAAATAAGGACAAAAAGAAATCAAGCAAAATCCATTTATTTTGGGCGTTTTCGCATTGTTTTATCCAAGCCAATCGGACTGCGCAAAATAATTAGATAATTGAATAAAACTTTCACATCTCTCTTTTACTTTTCCGCCCAGCCCCCTGCCTCTCACGCGGACCATTATTAAGCAGAATACTTAAGCACTAGCAATAACAGTTTTTTGGAATGAAAGCTTAATTTATTATCATTTAGTAAGATAATGGTTTTTATTGGTTCCATCTGTCCGATCACCTGATGCTATTGTCCAATTCACAAAAACTACTGTTTCCTATTTTTGTTGCCACTGTCATCGATATTGATAAAATGTAAGAATCAACTGGGTGCGCTTTCGGCTTGCAAAGTCTTTGGAAAACTCTGAACACTTCTCAGCAAGATGAAAAGTCCCGCCATGAAAAAATGCGAAACTCTCTATGTAAACTCTTGTGATGAAAACCGTCTATATCTTTAATGGTTTAAAGCGAAATCGAGCAAGCTTAGCTAGCTAAAAAATAGCAACACGAGTCACAACTTGATCCCATGCGTCGCCTGATATTTCAAAGATTGCGCTCGCTACCGGTTGTTATACCTTGGGGGGGGGGGGGTACATGTACAGTTTGTGTTTGTAATTGTTTAAATTTAAATAATAAAACTACTAATTGTTTTTTTTTCACGTTGAAGGTGTGAGATGGCACTTGTTTCGCTTTATGATCAAAGTCTTGACATGTTGTTTATACGTAACGAGAAGCTGGAAAGATGTTCGACCCCACAATGCCGGCTGGTAGGTATCCCCCTCCCACTCCCCCTGGTGTTGCATTGCTTTTGTGTTTTTGTTAAGCATTCTAAGTCTTGAAATTTGTTTTACACAGTTGCTTAGAGTGCAACTCTCTAGATCCAAGCCTAAGTTATGCCGTCTGGTTACTTTAATTACATACAACTCACTCACTCACACATTCACTCACTCACTCACTCACTCACTCACTAACTCGCTCACTTATTCAATCACCACTCATTCAATCAATCAATCAATCAGTCAATCAATCAATTAATCAATCAATCAACCGTATACTTACTCACCCTTTTTCTTAATCGTTATACTAATCTTTCTGTTCTTTTATGAATAAAGAAGTCGTATGTAGTACATAGTTCTTATCATAAAAATGAACTAGCTATCTGCTCTGGCCTTCCCCAAGGCGGTGATTTTGTTTCTCATATTTTTTTCCTGCAACCCCCTATCGCAATTTTACAAATTAATGCTATTTACGTTACAGTTTTGGTTGTCCTATGGACAGAACAAACTCAACAAAATGGTGCTGTCCCAATTACAATTCCTCAAAGGACACTAGTACTGGCTAGTAAGTCACGTTTACCAGTTGAAAATTTCTGTACTAGTAAAACGAAAACAAGAGGGACCTTTAGCAACGAAAACGGCAACATCGACGACAATAGCGTACAAAAAACCCACATTTCTTGCTTTCCCCTTTCGACCATATCTGACTCGTTTGCCCTCTCTTTTGTCCTAGAGACGCTTTGTGAACAGAAAAATATTTAGGGTACCTACACAAAGATAAAAGAAGATTGAGAAAATTTTCTGTTTATTATCCCCGTAGTCGTAAGAACTCCAAAATTAAGCGTCGTAATTTTGAAGACGACGGCGTGCAGGTGTCCAGCATGGTGCATTCCAACGTGCAGCTGTTTTATTTATCATTGTTTTCTGCCGTCGTCGTCAGTGTTGGCGCTCTCGTTGCTAAGGGTCCCTAAAGACAGCTGTAGACTAATATGTCTTCTCAATTGAGTGGCATATGCTGGTAATTGTATTCCTGCATTATTTACCAAGAAACATCAAAATTTATCACACGCCATACCTTTTTCTTACAGCTTTGTTTGGGCCTTGTTGTTCGTTGATAGATATCCTTTAATATGGGCGGTTCAGGTGAGTAGAATCTATACCAGCAGTTTGTTTAACTTAGCAGGTAAAGTTAGGCCCTGTTTATACGACCAAGGTTGGCCCTTCCACCCAAGACGACTTGATCTGCAGTGTACATCTTGTTAGATGAGGTTTTGAACCCTGGACAGCAATTACATACATAAATGGCCCGGGCGTGAGAAAATATTTTATAAAGTATAAACACTACATTAAAATGGCTTCCGGGCTTGAGTTGCCCCGGGAAGAATAGACAAACTGTTTGTATGGAGAGAGATAGAGATATTTCGCCTCGGCTAGCCGAGTTGTCTCTTGTACCCGAGACAACCCTTCTAAACGGGACACCATGTAAACCGTTAGCTGCTTTTTATGGAGAATTGTAAGAAAAGTTGTTACTCCCCGGGCAACTCAGCCGGGTGAGATATCACTTCGTCCGGGACAGCTTTCCTCGTGTAAACAGGGCCGCAGCCTTAAAGCAAAGAGCTGCAAAATGACTATCGGTTACCGATTCCTAGTACCTGCGCCTTGGATTGCCAACATACAGCCTTAATCGTCAGGGCAAACCAATAACCTCAAAAGCTAGAAAGGTTAAATAATCTACTGGCGTCAACATCTTTTCTATATGTTTAAAAACACAATAAGCAAGAAATATCTTTGACCTTCCTTTACTGCATTCAATTGTGCAGCCATAATTCTTTCATTCTTTGACCAGGCACGTTTGCGAAAAAGTATGACTTATCTAACAAAAAAATTAAAAGTATTTATAAAATAACCCCATTGAATCTCGCGCACTGATTGGTCGAGAGCGCAAAAATGTGCTCTCTGTAATAAGAGAGCACACGGAACGCTTTTGAATCAAAACCCACCGCCATATTTATTGTTTGCAAATAACCAATTTATTTCTATCGTAGAAAAAAAGTTAGCCAGTGACAACATAAAAATTTATGAGTATAACAAAAGCCTATTTAGGTATTAAACTGGGAAACCAAAAACGAAAAGATGCGGTTTGCTGCAGTCGACAAGTCAGAGCTAGCTCAACGAAACCAGACAAAAAATACGAATTACTCGACGAAATGGTTTCTTTGGTTGAAAGTAATAAAAGCTCTTCCAATTATCACGTTCTAACATTGTTTAGACACATCATAGGCAAAGAATGTTTGAAGAGTATCATTTATTAAACATTATTAAACAGTTTTCGTACGCAAAATTCAAAAAACAATGTAATTCAATCTAGGTACCGAACTAAATTTCAAGTTTGTTAAGCTTATATATATTTATCCGACTTCTTTCTACTTTTTATATGAAGAGTGAAGAAACGAACAAACACATCTATTACCATTTTTAGTCGGCCGAACATGCACAGGCTTGATTTCAATGGCTCTTTGAAATTCTAGAACTTGATTCCAGTCATCAGATTCCATCAAGCAGCCATGATACTGTCCCAATCCAGATCCAGGGCACATGAAGCTCTATTGTTACAGATAGCGTAAAGCTCGACGGCATGTTCTTTGGATGTACTATCCGAAACGTCCAAATGAATTTGTTTTCTCCCAAACCCGAACACTCGAAGTCACTTCAAGGTTGTCTCAAGATTTTCACTAGTTATTTTTTCCGGTCTCTATTTGAAAGCTTGAAAGAAAATATTGCCTAAGCTACTGCAAATAAGATATTTTGTAATTTCTCTCGGAGCTGAGGTGACTGTTGGCCTTTTTTAATGGCAAACTTTCCGATTAAGTTGAGTATTTTCCCTCGATTCGCGACAGTTCAAAATTCAACAATTTGTGATCGCAAGATGGCAGATGACGTGTAAAGTACGTGTAAGGAGAATTTGGATGTCGATAAAACGTTGCGCGTCTTTTTGCTTTTTCATACTTGTTTGTTTGTTATTTCATAAAAGCAATAGAAGGCATTTTCTGTGCCTGTAATTCTTCATTGCACTTCAAATCATTCAATTCATTCAACTCTTCATTCGTCACGGACTGCTCGTGACTTTCAAGTTTGTTATCAATTCTCCCAACATCCCCCCCATCGTGCAAGAAAAAATTTCACGGCACGGAAAATGCGTTTTATTGCTTAATTATTAATGCATCGTATACACCATACATCTTCCATTCAAAACAAAACGAGAAAAACATCTTCTGACCGGCGCCCCATCTTAAGCTACCAATACATACACCCTTAAGTTACCTTTATAATTCTGCCCTCTCATGTTGGAAACAATCTGTTATGAAGATCCCAACTGGCCAACAAGTAGCGTATGTCTAATGGAAGGCTTAACCAAAGTGCTTTTTGTGTTTTGCAGACTGCCCTAGCAATTTATGGACTGCTAGATGCTCTTTTAATATCATTTTTAAATTATAAGGTACGTGTTAAAATTTATTTCAGTCTTGCGCGAAATACGTTTGTTGTAGTTTTGTCCTTCGCCATTTAACTAACATTGAAATTATTAAACAGCGAACAGTTATCTCTCTCTCTCTCTCTCTCTCTCTCTCTCTCTCTCTCTCTCTCTCTCTCTCTCTCTCTCTTTCTTTCTTTCAAAAAATTACACCAGTTTATTAACAGAAAATATAAAAAAATATGAAATAATACAGAGACAAAATTGAAAAAGGAAAAAAAGAGAAATCAAAATAAACAAAACAGTCCGTCAACGAGTCGGCCACGGAGGCTTGTATTTTGGCAGTTTTTCCTGGTAATAATTGTATAAGATATTTCTAAACGATTGTTAAAATAAAAGGGCAGTTCATTCCATAGCTTGATGATTCTTGGAAAGAAAGAGCAGGGGAAGTACGTAGGCGTTACACCTTAATCTATCCTTTTTCCACGTACGGTTAAATCGTCTGGGTTAATATGTATAACACTACACCAAATCCACTTATTACTTTACAAAAGAAGGCGGTTAGAATTATAACGTTTTCTGACGTTTGTGAACATTCTAGCCCCTTTTCTCATGAACTGAAAAACGTTGTTATTTCATTCGATAGACCGTGCTAAATGAGTAATAGTGGTGAAAAAATTTTGTCAAAATCTTTTATGGTTTTTAAAATATCAACATTTAAAGTCTTCAACTGATGACGTCAAGAGTGGTTCCAACAAATTTGCATTTTTTTAAAAATCTGCTGCCAATCCATAACCTTTGGATGTATTTAAGCCAAACTTGGGCTGCTGCTGTGTCTTGAGGTAGATAAATCAATGATGCAGGTTTGGCTCAATTTTATCCAAGGGTTGTGGATTGGCAGCAAATTTAAATACAATGCAAATTTGTCGGAAGCATACATGACGTCATCAGTTGAGAACTTTAAATGTTAATATCTCAAAAACCATCCCACCGCTATTCCTCATTAAGCAAGGTCTATTCACTGAGGTAATATAGTTTTTCCCTTCATATGCACTTTAAGGTCTCGGTTGCTGACTTTACTTTATAGTAATTACTTCGAAAGTGAAGTATAGCACCTTTCCTAGTAGGATTTTAACGGTTATTTATCGCCTAACTACAAGGATGCAGTTGCCTCCTGCAAAACCCGTGGAAGAAATGTCGGTAGATGAGCTTGTTGCAGCAGCAGAAAAGCCAAAACCACAACCTAAACCACGCATGCGCACAATAAAGACACTCGACAAACCTGTTGAAGAAATGTCAGTGGATGACCTCGTCTCCGCTGCCGCTGAACCAGACCGTGAGCCAACCCCACAGCCAGAACCAGTTCAAGAACCTGAACCAATCGCAGAGTCCAAGCCTGCGGATGAAGATTCTGATTGGGATCAGCAGTCGTCGGATGGAGAGCAGGTAATGAAAATTAAATAGTATAAAACTAAACCGAAGAAACGGCACTCTCGCCGAGCTGTGACGGTAAATTCCTATTTAATAAAGGTTTCTGTTATTTTTCTTACTTTTACTAACGGTTGTTCAGTTACTGTGCCCACTTAGTGGGTGGCTCCCTTTTGAAGCCGAAACCAGTTGTGGAACTGCACACAGTTTGGGAGTCTTGCTGATGAACAGTAACTTTTTTTTATTGCAGCAGCATGTACAGTTTCTGCCCCTAATTTTTGAATATATGTGTTGTCTTTGGGTCATCAAACGGATACTTGATATTTGTGTTGTGGGCAAGACTGCTGCGATATATTTGCAGGTCCCTATGTATATTGCCTCCTCGACCCCTTTGTTGTGTCCAATATCGTTGTGTTGAGTCTCTTTGTTTTCTACCTCCTAATTTTGTTTTAGACGTCGTTTTTGTATTCCAGACCATTGTACTGAACCCCCAGTCCCTTGGAGTTTGTTCCAGACCTCCTATAGTTCTTTCCAGACCCCTGTGTTTTGCCAGTCTACTTTAGTAGTTGGTTCAATAATGGAAAACCTTTTTACTTGATACATTATTTTATCAAGAAAGCAGTTTAAAAGAAAATCAATGTTTGTGATGGGAAATGTAGTTTTTTTGGTATGATTTTGATCACCGTAATTGAAACATTGCTTAGATCCCTTACAATCCCTGTAACTCGAGTAGTATGAAAGAGCACTTGCGCGTTGCTACTTCCCTAATGACCCTAGGTTATTTAAGACTTAATTTTTTTACATTTTCTGTTTCTTTTGATATGGGCCCACAGTAATTGGCTCCTGGCTGTTGTGGTGCCCCTGTCTACACTTCCTGTATATTTATGGCGTCCATTTACTTTGTCTCTTACTAAAATGTGTGAACGTAATTTACGTAGGCGAAGCATAAAATAAAAACAAAAAACAGTGACCATTTTCTTTCATTGTTTTATTTGTGTGTTTGTTTCGAACCTCAGTTGTTTGGAGTCTTGTTCGTGAGTCCAGTGAAGACTTTCAATACAAATTTTCATAATCCAGTTAGTAACTGAATTTGTTTGTTCCAAGTCATTCATTGTACAGACCGAGCAAAACAAGATGCCACGTAAGACCCTCATATTTCCCTGCTTGGATCCTTACCCTAGTTTAACTTTCTAGATGCTTCCATCTTTGACTTTCATTTTAAAAAAAACTCTTAAACCGCAGGATGAAGCCGAGGTGGCAGAGGAGATGCGAAAAACGTCAGAGAAGGCAGACGAAATAGGCGAGGACACAATGTTCGAGGAAGAGCGGCGGCCTGAATCAGGTACATGAACTTGTTGTGTTATTTATTTCAGAAGGAAATAGGGAGTTAAATTTTAAAAACAGTTTCTCAAGAAGTTAGCCAAACGAAGAGATGATTTCAGTTTGACGGTTTATCAACCGTACAGAGCCTAAGTCACCATGCCACGGGAATAAGACATGTTTACAGTATACTGCCCATGGTAGTCCCTTGACGACACATTAATTGAGTGGTTAGCGTGTTTTTCTCGTAATCCTAGGGTCACAAATTCGAGCCCTCAATCACTGTGTTGTGGCCTTGAACAAGACACTTTACCCGACTTGTTCTAATGGACTCAGCTGTATAAATGAGTTCCACTTTCTATTTAGAGCTGAACTGCTAATGTGGATAAGTATGGATATGGTGATGATGAAAATTATTGTTATTGTAGTTTTTGTTATTATTATTAGTAGTAGTATTATCATCATCGTTATTATTACTATTATTATTATTATTATTATTATTATTATTATTATTATTGCAATTTTGTCAGATGGCCTTGACTCCACCTTGGGAGAAGAAGTTGATATTCCACTTCCAATAGATGACAAGCCTTCAAAGGAGGAGAGCCCTGGGGAGAGTGAAGCAGAATCAACAGAGAGTGACGGCCTGGTGATGTCTTCAATGTCTGTCAGGACACCATCAGCGGTACCGGTATGGCCCTTTACTCTCTAGGGTGGGCTAGGGAATCTAACGAGTAGCACCGGTATGGCACTTTACTCTCTAGGGTGGGCTAGGGAGTTGAACGAGCAGCACCGGTATGTCAATTTACTCTCTAGGGGGGGCTAGGGAATTGAACGAGCAGCATTGGTATGACACTATACTCTCTAGGGCGGGCTAGGGAATTGAACGAGCAGCACCGGTATGGCACTATACTCTCTAGGGCGAGCTAGGGAATTGAACGAGCAGCACCGGTATGGCACTTTACTCTCTAGGGTGGGCTAGGGAATTGAACGAGCAGCAACGGTATGGCACTTTACTCTTTAGGGTGGGCTAGGGAATTGAACAAGCAGCACCGATATGGCACTTTACTCTCTACGGTGGGCTAGGGAATTGAACGAGCAGCACCGGTATGGCACTTTACTCTCTAGGGTGGGCTAGGGAATTGAACAAGCAGCAACGGTATGGCACTTTACTATTTAGGATGGGATAGGAAACTGAACCAGTGCAAGAGTAGTAACTAAATGTACTACAACAATACGAACTGTTTTAATGGCCGAATATTTTGAAACCCTCCCCCGCCGTTTAGGTGAAAAGTGAAAGTGGTTAGCTCGTGTCAGTGCAGTGTTTTACGTGATTTCTCTGTTCGTTGGAGCGTAAAAAAGCAGACTTGAAATACATTTAAGAAACAAGACTGGCTGTTTCCATCTGTCAATAAGCGGGTTTTTCATATCAATTTTTTCTTTTCTATTTACATTTACATTGCCAACACTTTACTCTTGTAAATTATTTCCTCAAATGATCATAGGATTATCGAAATATTATTTGTTAGATAAAAAGTGTTGTCTTAAATGATTTTACTGTGTGTTAAAAAATTATGTGATCTGTTAATCTTTTTGTTGGTGTATTTTAGTTGAATGAAGGAGAGGGTGGGGTGGGGGTAGGTACCTACTTATAAAATGATATTTCTCGCTCCAAAATACAAGTCAAACTGATAAACTTGCCAAATCAAACTCTGAGACTTCTCTATAGTGTTGAGCTAACCAAGTTTTGTTAAATAATCCTGTTTGTGATGTTTTGTAGCTTATGTCAGCGTAATAAAATCAAAGTTGGCTTTTAGTTGAGCATAAAATGCGATTTGAGATTACTATTTTCAAGGTGTTTACCTTTTAGCCTGCAACGACTGACAAATAAATTAACGTCAGCGTTACGCACGAACAGACACGTTACGAAGAAAGGCATGAACGTTAAGGAAAAAATTCTCGGAATTCCCACTTTGTACAAAAGGTTTCAAATGTATGCGTATGAGGACTCAAAATACCTACGGTAATCGGTTAAATTTTACCAGAAACAATCTCTTCCAAAAAATGCGTGGCCACCTTGCTTTTTTGCAACGCAAACTGATTTGCAAACCGATTCGTAAAACCAGTTCAAGTAAAGTAGAACCTACGCTTCCTTCGAATGCGAAAAACAAGGGCCCTGGCCTCGAAAGTTTAATGAACTGCGATCTGAGATTACTATTTTAAAAGTGTTTACTATTTAGCCTGCCACGACTGACAAAGAAATTAACGTCAGCGTTACGGAGAAAGGCATGAACGTTAAGGAAAAAACTCTCTTAATTCCCAATTTGTTTAAAAGATTTCAAATGTATGCGTATGAGGACTCAAAATATCTACATTAATCGGTAAAATGTTACCAGAAACAATCCAAAAATTGCGTGGCCACCTTGCTTTTTTTGCAACGCAAACTGATTTGCAAACCGGTTCGTAAAACCAGTTCAAGTAAAGTAGAACCTACGCTTCCTTCGGCCGAATGCGAAAAACAAGGGCCCTGGCCACGAAAGTGCAACGAACTGTCGATGAGTGACAGAACCCTTTTGATTACATGAAGGCATTCATGCCTTGAAAAGGACAATAACACCATTTAATACCTTTTCTGTTTTCAGCCTTCTGGAACCGTTGTCATCCAAGTGACCAGTCTGACCTTGTTCCCGGATGCGCAAGTGCTGCAGGACCCCTCAATCAAACAGCTGTTTGTCTCTTATAGATTCCTCGATTGTGACCCAGAACATCTGGAAACGCCAATTTCTCTACCCAAACCAAAACCTAACCATCCAATCTACTACAATTTCAAACGAGGTATGGTTTCACACAAGTACTAGCGATCTCATTCCCCCAAGGGGGCCACTCGTATGTTCTAATGACGGGGGGGAGGCTCCGACGGAAGTCCATATTTTATCCCCAAGGAAATCCCAACTTTGGAATTTGCATCTCCTCTGCCACCTCGGCTTTATCCTGCGGTTTAAGAGTTTTTTTTTAAATGAAAGAATTTACCAATACAATTGGGACTGAAAGGGTTGACCACTCTAGTAGGGAGAATTTATCAATACAACTGGGACTGAAAAGGTTAACCACTCTAGATGGGAGACTTTACCAACACAACTGGGAATGGAAGTGTAAACCAATCTAGATGGACCACTCTTGATGGGAGAATTTACCAATACAACTAGGAATGAAAGGGTTAACGACTCTAGTTAATGGTAAGAAACTATCCCCCGAAGTGGAGGTGACTAGTGATGGTTCGATTATTTTGTGAATTTCCTCTTTCGAGATTGTCGCGAAACGAGCCGCCATTTTGACAGCTTTCTCAAAAGAGTAAACATCCTTGGATATTTACTATTTCAGGAACCAATCAGAGCACGCGAAAAAAGCTATTCGCTGATTTGGTATATACTAAGAGAATTTACCAATACAACTGGGACTGAAAGGTTTAACTGCTCTAGATAAGAGAATTTACGAATACAACTGGGACTAAAAGTGGTCTATCAAAGGTTGCTATGGAGACCCCGTGGTTCTTCGTACCCTGACACAACGTTTTGGTTTTCTTTTCACAGTTTTTCATGTAGACGAAGAGACGAACGAGACTAAGAGGAATTATCTCGCTCATATGTTGATGCCCAACAATCCTACGCAAGGAAAGTAGGTTTCCTTTTTCCCTTTTGAACAACATCACAGATACTACGTAATACAAACGAATTACCGCTATAAAGCTTAAACAATTAAAACCTCTGCTACATGTTGAAACTTTTAGCTAAAACTTGTGTGCAACAACGATGTGAACCAAGTTTCAGCAGGCGTTGCGCCCTGTATCATAGTCGTTTGGTGAAACTTTTTTGAATTTCCGTTGCAAGACAGTTTCATGAAAAGTAGAACCGCTTTCTACTTCTACAACAGTCACAACGAACGAAAAGGCAATGAAAACAAGAGTTTCACGGTGTAATATTACTTTAACAACTATCCCTTGAAAAGGAGGTGACTATTTAACAATTATTCAAAGAGTGCACATTGGATATGAGATGGTAAATAGACAAATAGGCGCAACTCTTTGGCTATAAATCATCTCATATCTATGGGGCGCAGTTTTTTTCAAAATTTACTTTTGATAAATATACAGAACATTTGCCATATATAGGTCGATTGCTACAAAAACTGCATACAAAACTTATTGAATTTTATATAAAACTTCCTACGTGAAATATAATGCGTTTTGTCAATTAAAACTACGAAAAAAAATGCTTAACTTGTTATGATATGTATGATTTACACAAGCAAAAGTAGACTTTTTTTGTCATTTATGATTTACTTCTAATATAAAACAACTTTCGCTTTATAAAACTTTTGAAAAATATAAAACTTCCAATGGACGGCAGTCAGCGGTCTCTTTCGTGAGATCAACATGGCGAGTATGGAGGGTTTACGTTTTAACAAATCTTCTGAACTATTTGAATGGGTTGCCTGCTATTTTTCATGAACTTCAAGGGGGGAGTGAAAGGTCTGCGGATCGGCGTATTTGGCTAAAAAATTCGTTCGGATTGTGGATTTCAACAATAATTTCAGCGGATCTGTGGATCCAATAAATCTGATTTATTCGGATTTTGCAAAAAAACTTGTGCGAATTACAGATTCAAAGCATAATTCTAGCCGAACTGCGGATCTCTCAACTGCGCGGATCGGCGGATCCTATACCCCGTTTCAACC
>JAOBRD020814082.1:0-13396 GCA_027575215.2 Hydrozoanthus sils
CGTTACGTTATCCTTGGATTAGATCACGTTATACTTAGATTAGATCGCGTTATCATTTTAATGAGATTAGATTGCATCATACTGGGATAAGATTGCGTTATACTGGGATTAGATCGCGTTACACTGGGATTAGATCGCGTTACGTTACCCTTGGATTAGATCACGTTATACTTAGATTAGATCGCGTTATCATTTTAATGAGATTAGATTGCATCATACTGGGGTTAGATCGCGTATTACTGGGATTAGATCGCGTTATACTGGGATTAGATCGCGTTATACTGGGATTAGTTTGGGTTACACTGGGATTAGATCACGTTATACTGAGGTTAGATTGCATTATCATTATTGGAATTAGATTGCGTTTTACTGGAATTAGATCGCGTTATACTGGAATAAGATTGCAGTACACTAGGCTAGTTTGCGTTACACTGGAATCAGATTGTGTTACGTTACACTTAGATTAGATTGCGTTATCATTTTAATGAGATTAGATTGCGTTATATTGGGATAAGATCGTGTTAAACTGGGATGAGATCGCGTTAAACTGGGATTAGATCGCGTTATACTGGGATTAGTTTGGGTTACACTGGGATTAGATCGCGTGATACTGGGGTTAGATTGCGTTACACTGGGATTAGATCGCGTTACAACGGGCCAGTGCTTGAAAGATTGTCTTTCGGTTTGTGAAGCTTGAAACAAAGTGTTGAGTTTAGTAACAGTTTTTAGACATTTACGACACAAATGAGATGAGTGATTGCTTACAGTTTTATTGTACGGCTCGTTTGACCGGGCTTACTGCTCTCAAGTGAAAATCTTCTCTTTCGTTAAGTGATTCTTTCTAGTTGAGGACGAAGGTGTGCAAAAGCTTACTTGCTTGATCAGGTTTGAAATGCATCAAATCTGAATTTTCTGGTAGCATGTAAAGAATTTGTTATAACCTTTAGCTTCATATATAGTTTACTCGTGCTGAAACGAAAACCCCAAGTGGTATATACCTCATAATCGGTGTTTGTTTTTACTGCATCGAGGAGTTACGGAGATACGTAATCGTACATGCACACACAGGGCTCAAAGTTTAATTTTGGTTTTTGGTGCACGGATGGTACCGGGACAACATTTGTAGGCGCACTGCCAAAATTTAGGTACACAGTTTAGGATTCTGAGATCAAGAAAATCAAAGAAGTTTCAGACATTATAAACAGTTGTTAATCAGTGAGTAAGTGTCCCTTATATTATTTTAATCCTGTGTTTGTTTCTTTCACTCTTACTGAACGTGGTAGTTTTAAACTGTGGTGCATTTTCTTGATTGGGACCTTGTGTTTAATCCGCATTTTTTTCACTTGTAACACAGCTGTTTTGTTGCAAGTCAGTAAATAAGGGCAGTAAAGTAAGGAAGGATTAGCTCGGAGCTTCAGTCGGTTTTTTAGGCGCACGAGTGCGATCATTCATGGTTATTAGGCTCACAATAAAGGTACCAAGTCGCATGTGCAACCAGTTTGAGCCCTAACACATATGACAACGTACGCTGAAGTGGTTTCATAGATCTCTTACTTCTTCTGCTGCAGTGAATGTTCTTTTTGTATCTTTTTTTAAGGTGGCCACAGTTGAACAGCCAAACAACTTGACGCCTGATCAGCGCAGGTCGCAACCGCAGGCAAAAATTAACAATAACGGGCCGAGAGGGGTGAGAACTAAAACGATAAGAAAGCCAGTCAACTTTTGTCGCTTTTTTCATCAATTTTTTTTGTTGTCGTTGCTGTAGTTGTAGCTATACAGAACCCTCATCAATTCGAAGTTTGCGCAAACTCGAATCAAAGTTGATTTCCCCTTGATTTCTGTAAAACATTTACATATTCATAGATATTCTACCCTCGTTCTCGAGGCCCCGATAACTCGAACTTTTTTCATTTACCATTGAAGGTTTGAGCTATCGGTAGTCGATCGTAATTTATATCGTATTTAGATCGTATTATATATATTTATAAGAGTCACGGTTTTTTTTTTACAAATTCTTCCAATTCCCCCCCCCCCCCTACGAGATCAACTGGTTCGTCTCTAGGGGCTAAAGGAGAACTCAACCGAAAAGTCAACAGTTTAAAGTACTTGCTGTCCGATTTTTTTTATGTCTCGTACCCTAAAATTTCAGGTAGCAATAGTTTTAAACTATCAGTTTTTCCAGGGATCTTATATACTTACTCGCCAACACTATAGGCAGTTTTTTTTTTCAAAACTCAGTTTAAGCAATTAAGTTTGAGTAGGTTTCAACTTGATCAGGGAAGTGTCGTTTAACCGTAAAAATAGTTTTAAATAAACTTTTAGGACTTTCTCTACAGTAAAGAATACTATAGTAAAGTAGTTTTTTGAATGCTGACGAAGTTAGTTACTAATAAATGTTTTTTTTACTGAGGTCCTGCTACATTTTCCGAGCAAATGTATTCGTTTTAGAACATTTATAATTGTGGTAGTGCATCGTTTGACGGCTTTCATGAAAAGCTCGTATAAAGAAAAAAGTTTCCAAATTTGAAGATTTTTACTAGCAACGATTGCGAAATGTGCAAAGGAAACGTCCGATCAATCGCGTCAGTAAAGACACTCAGATACTCTGCATGCAATGGGAGATGCTCTTCTAATTCTTCAGTTGTTTTTTCTGCGAGCTAGTTTCTTCTAAGTTCTTCAAGGTGGGCCACGGAAGGGCTTTTATTCTTACAAATCAGAAATGTACATGCTAACCAACTCGTTTCAATCAACATTAATCGTTCTCTTACAAATTCAGTCTACTGAGAACATCTCTCTATTCACTCAAAAGACTGAGGTATCAATATTATTCTGTGTTTTTCATTTCTAGTCTGTTGTGTTTGAAGAGGGACACCTGGTGTCAGGGACTCTAGAAGCTTTAATTGATAGACTGATACCCACTCCAGTTTACTACCCAGATGTGAGTATTCAACAGTTTTTGTTGGGCTAATGCCGTTTTAGCAGCTTAAAATGCTCTCATTTAGCAAAACACGCACTTGTCTCAAATATCAAGGAAGAACATTTTGTATGCGTTTAAAAACTCGAAATTGTTTTCCACAAGTTGAATAAAATTCACACGCCAGTTTTATTCCGCCCGTTGTACACACTATGTAGTTTGGTTTACACGAATCGCAAACACTTTTAAGACGTTTTGGTGATGACGATGGTAGCTGTGCCATTTCCGAATTACGCTCTACTGAGCATAAACAAAACCTTCAAGTGCAGCCAGCCAGGCCTACAGAATTACAGCAGATGTATGAAAAATAAGCACCTAGCTTCAACTTGTACGTAGTGAAATGTAATTTGGAAATGGCCGGCCTATTCTTTGCTGATCTAATGTCGAAGTAAAAACCAAGAAACTTCGTGCGCGAGCGCGTACGCGTTCCATTTTGGCGCGAACTTTTCCCGCCTGTTTGTCCAGGGTTTCGTTTGACTGGCCATGGTTGGTGTCTGAAAGTCGTTTATGATTTTGATTAATACTGTATGTTTTAAGTCTAACTATTTGCTTTTGCCCTTTACACCTAGAGTCAGTTAGATACCAGGTTCGACTGTCTACCCTCAATGTTACCATTTTTTCTGTTTATTCCCTAATTCTTTTTTATTTTCGTCTCTAGAGAACGTACATATTTGCATTCTTACTTTGTTCTCGATTGTTCGTTCTTCGACACGATCTGATATCAAGGGTTTCAAAGGTAAGTTTGTTACGTACTTGGTTGAAGAAAATTTCTTGACTAAACTGATGGCTAAGTTTCTGTACTCACCCATACTTTATTATGCATACGAAGCTATTGATCTTCAGACCAAAATATTGGAGGTAAACCTCGCTTTTCGAGCAACCAAAAATTCTCGAAATCACTGTTAGGGTTGGAAGAAAATGTAGAGTTTGACAACCGTTAACTGCATGAAAATGTGAAGTTTGGCGGCCATTACTGAATGCGTAATTAGGTATGGGTGAGTACGGAAATTTTACCAAACTAATCTCCGTTCGCCGGTGTTTTATAATTCACTTAGTGCTGATTGTTATTTTGCTTCTAGGGGTGTGCCGAGCAGATCAAGATGGGAAGTAAAGAATCGGTTAGTGAGGCAGTAGAGCTGCAATCTTAGTATGTCGTGTCAAAACAATGTTGCAAGTAATCCAGGTCTTGAATTAACCCTTTCAGTCCCGGTTGAATGGGTAAATTCTCCCAATAGCCATGGAATAAGTTTGGGAGAATTTTTCTTTTTTGTTCCTCGATTGTTCGCTTTGTTTGATCAATTCCTGTTTTCTCATTACCAAACGTGCTATTTTGCATGTGTTATGTAAGGAGAAATTAGATGTTAATAACTGACTGGGACTGAAAGGGTTAAAAGGATAGCTCCTCCCCTCCTTTCTCATCTAAAAGGGCGTCCTAAAATTGGTTAGGGCTTACTCCACCCCCCACCCCCCCTTCCCTAGCGTCCACTATCGTTTTGGCCTTTTTATAGCTGCAACTCCCGAATACCCGGCGCACTTAACGATCATTTTTATTGCGCATTTCTTGTTCTTTAAAAACCCGTGCACATTAAAGTCAAGACCACTTCGGACACTGCCTTCAAAGACCTGAACCAACACTCTTAGCTGAACTTGATGATATACTAATAATTACATTGATTCAACTATAAAACATACTAATTTAGTTCTTTCAATAAATTGATAGCGTTTCTTCTATTTTTCTAAGCGTTTTTCCTTAACGTCCACTAGCAACCACTGGATCCCCCTTCCCTTCACCCAAGTTACGTCCACTGAACGTTAAGCGGTGCCTAAGGAGGGCCTTGACAGAGCTTTTACGAACACCGTTTCATCCACACACAATTTTAGAAGCTGTTTTTAGGTCATCTAAGGAGCGTACTTGATAGAGCTTTTACGGACACGTTTCATCCCACCCACAATTTAAGCCATCTAGGGCGAACTTGATAGAACTGTTACGGATACAGTTTCAATGCATCCACGATTACTAAAGTTAGTTTAAATTCTTCCGGGGAGTAGCTTTTACAGATGCCGGTAAAACTTAGTTACAGATGCAATGTATATGTCTTGTATAAACATCCCAAATAATAAACGTTTTTAGGTAATATAACATTCTGAACGGGTTTAGTGTGACATTGTTGTATGTGGCTTTAATTTGTTCGCCTTTTTCTTTGTTTTCTGGTCTTGAACAAATGAAAAAGGTTTTTGAAACGCAAATCAACAAGTAGCTAGTCAAAACATCCTCACTAACACCTGAAAAAAAAGAATGTGCACGGTCACGGTTCACTCATCTTAAAATAAAGCATCTTTGTACATTCTTTGTATTCCCCTTTTGAGGTTTGCCTGCTTTCCTAACCAGTCTTTAAATATTAACTACAATATCTTTCACGTCTACTCTCAGGCAACTCGCGTCGCGGGAAACTTGGTTCAGTTGTTGAGGTGAGTAGTTAGTCGTACATCTAAATTATAGCTTTCACAAATATATAGTACTTTAACTGCATCCGACTTTCAAATTCTGTTTTCCGAAGTACCTTTTTTTCTTAAAATGTAGGTTGATAGTTTTGCAAGCAACGAAATGTAATTTGCCAAAGCATCCCAGAAATAACAGTTATAACCGGACTGCAACTTGTCTTAGACGCAAAACTAGCAGTTCATTTTGGTTTTTGCTCTGGAAACTCATCCGCCACCTGGTTTTCCCCTCTTGCTTATATAAGATGCCAGGCTGCCATTCGGGAGGCCCAGGTTCGGCCTCCTGCTAGACCTTCATTCGGGCAGAAGGTGCTGCCTTTGCTCCAGCATCTACTGAAACGGTTAGGTCTCACATCTTCTCAGAGAAGGACGTACGTCCGGGGTGGCAGGCCTTGAGAGTAACTCAAAATCTATTGTCTGTTGTACCGTTACTTCTTTAGCCAACCAATCTTAAAGAAAACATAAGAATATGATAAAACATCATTTCTTTTTTGTTTACAGCGAGTGGACAGAAGCTTTCCCCAATGACTTTCGGGATGAAGTGATGATGATGCATCTAAGAGACATCACAAACTACTGTGCGTCTCTCAGCACGGTGTGTGTATTTGCCGTGCATGAGATAATTAACTGTTATTTCATATTATACCATGTAAAGGGCTGCGGTGTGCGACCTATCGAGGAGAAGGATAAAGAGATTGCAAGTTAGAATGACCCAATGTGTTATTTATAGACGCTATAAATACACAAGTTTCTAGCTAGATAGGCCTAGTAATGTTCCACCTAAAGATATGTGGCTAAGGGGGTAAGAGATTGCAAGATTGAGAGGTTTATGAGCCACCTATATATAGAGCTAGGTCAAAGGCTTGTAGATTGTATGCTGTTAAGGTTCTGTGATCCACCTTATAAACGCAGGGGGCTCATAGGTTGTAAGCAATAAAGGTCCAACTACATTAGTATAACTCTGGTTTGTTTTCACAACAGGAATTGAGACGGACTGTCGGACAAGTGACACAGTCTCTATTCAAAAAGGTAAATTAGTTTTGTCTCACTTATGGAACTCAAAATCATCATTGTAATTAGAGAATATCAAAGGATTCCCCCCCCCCCTTCCTGAACAAAGCGTTTGTAAGCACCTGCTTGCCGAACGGAGGATTGACTTAAACTTAGCGTTAGATCGTTATCATTTTGCAAACGGAGACCATTTGGGTTTTTTATTGAGTCTTCTTTTTAACTCAACAATAGTCTAGCATGATATTTGGTTGGGATCCGAGTTATATAGGATAACTAAAATTTGTCTGATTAGCATGCAATGGAAATGACAGTAAAAACAAAGAGAAAAGAAGAAGAAGGACATTGAGATGTTAACAGGTTGTAGGTCAATAGCTGGTACATGTCAGTATTTCCCGCTCTCTGCAGTGGCATGCGTAAGATTCAAACCTAAAAGTTTAGTAGTTCTTTACCAACTCTATTCTCTTGCAGCTTGCTTTGCTGGACAAGTACGAGGAAGTGCTGGGCAAGGCAACCGCTGTGGCAGAAGATAGAAGGCGCACTGGCACGGGTCAGTATAAGGTAAGGTAGAATGGTTATGTGTCACCTTTAGATAAGCTACCTGATATTTATACTGAATAAAGGGGACTTGTTAGAACATGGCGTTTATTGTTTAATGCAGAGCGTCCTTGAAGTTTGTCCCAACCCTGTGGTTTTGGCGCAACAGCTGAGTCACATAGAGCTGGTAAGTTTGTGGCCTTGATTTTGTTTCCTTTTGTTGCTATGTCAAAAGCAATTTTGACCGGAATAATTTTAAAATCAAGGCAAACCATAAGCAGAACTATTTTAGATGCTCTTTCTTTCCTCAAGTTGTTAAAGTATATAATGGAATAGCTTGCCCAGGAACTTTTAAAACTGAAAACTGAAAACTTTAAAAAAAGCTGCTTTAAGATAACTACGAAATTATTTTGCCATCTTACTCATCTCCATAATTAGTTTACTAGTTTAAGTTTGTATTTGAATGGACTCATTGTGTACTGTACATAAAAGTTATTTATTATTTTTCTTATGTAATTCTTTATCTAAAAAGTGGTAGTTGTCAATTGGAACTTTGTCCTGTAACTACCTCCTGACAGGCCCAAACACATCGTCCTTTTAGTCTATATCGTGTATGCGACTGACTTGTTTGAGTGAAGAATGTAATAAACAAAATAAAATAAAAATAAAAGGATTTATACTTGTGTACTTTACGTTGCCATTCATCTTTTGCGAGTTTACATTGTCAGGGGACTAACTTGAGCATCGTTCTCGGATACTTGCTTCAAGATGATACTCTGTTAGCATTGATTGACCGTAATTCTGTTCATGTTTGTAGGAAAGACTGGTAAATATCGGGCCTGAAGAATACGTTCAAACGTTTATTCCTCGAGATGAAGCTGACCTGAAGGTAAGCAAACAAATTCTGTTCGTCAGCACTTATCACCGCCGTCTGCATGGTTAGCCTAGCAGGTAAGGCGCCAGTCTGTTGTGCGGGTGGCCCGGGTTCGATTCCCGGTGCCGGACCTTCACTTAGGGTCTTAAAACATCTGAGGAGAAGGAGCTGCCTCTGCTCTAACGTCTACAGGCGGTTAGACCTTTGCGTCTTCTTGGATAAGGACGTTAAACCGTAGGTAATCGGAGTCCAATACCTGTTAGACTTTCCAGGTACCGAAGAGAAGTGATGACTGCATGTAAAGTAAAGTAAACTAAATAACCGTAGTTGTGGTTGTGTCATGTTTTTAAACTCGTTCCGCTTACCGAAATGTTATTGAATGAACCGGTAAGGTTTTAATAGAACTTTTCATCAGGTTTAAAAAGCTTGAAAATTTACTACGAGCTATACTAAATGACACAGATGAGACTGAAAGGGTTGAGTCAACCAAACTAACCTTTAACCTTAAAGTAAATTGATTGTACATTTTTGCACTTTTTAGGGTTTTCTGGTCTTGTTAAACGAACTGTCTGTGTTTGGATATTTAGTCATGGAAGGAAAAAGCTCTTTGACTGATTGTTTTTCGTTCTTTCTCCACAGTCGACGCTAAGTTACATTAAGCGGACCGGTAGCCTGGAAGCTTACGTTGAGTGGTTTAACCGCCTCAGTTATCTTGTAGCAACTGAAATCTGTTTGGTAATAACGATATTCCTTTCAGTACATACATGCTTTGGCTGTATATCAGAACTTAGAGAATTAGAAAGTTTGTCGAAAATGATGAAAAATGTCGTCTATTTCATTAGAATAGCTTTTTCGGTTGCTGTGATATTAAGGTTTTTCTAATATCTAAATTAGATAGGTTATGACGTCAATCCAGGAACTAAGAGTGGAAAGATCACAAAACATCACGCATTTCTTGAAATACGTGATCACTGATCCTGAAACTTTGCACAAATGTTTTACACTAACACATACACATGTTGTAATGTTTGTTATGCTGTTGCTATGGCAACATCCTCAGTGCCAGCCCTTTTTTTGTTTTGAAATAAAGACAATTTCATCGTATGTAGCGAATACCACATCGACGCTTTTTATGAGTATAAAATGTTTTATAATAGAAAAACTCGGAAATTTTACATTTTAGAAATATGCGGTCAATGATTGACGTGTTGCTATAGCAACATCAAAATTCCTATAGTTGAATGTCGTTTGATGAATATGAAGTTGTTACCGAATTTCAAGTCCATTGCAGAAGTAGTTCAAGAGATAACTGTTTTTATAATTTACTCTCATCTGAGTTCCTGACATGACGTCATAACCTATCTAATTTGCATATTTGAAAAACCTTAAGAGTTATTTTAATGAAATAAACGACGTTTTTCTTCTTTTTCGACATACTTTCTAACACTTTAAGTTCCATGATTCCGATATAAACACTTTAAAACTTTCTTCTCACAAAGTACAATTTTAAGCGTTCGTCTTTTTCCACTCACGCGGTGATTTAGTATTTCTATAGTCAACCAACGTTAATTGTTTTACAGCTTCATATAATGTATCTAGCTCCTTTGTACTAAAAATGTTGTCTTTTGTTTAGGGTTTCATAACTTAAAATGTAGCTTCCTTTCAACCCTTTTTGTTAGTAGCCTTGCTAGAAGCACGTAAGTTCCCTGCTCTGTCCAAGGCTGTAGTGGGAGTCGGAATTGTAGTCGGGAAACCAGCTATTCTACCGATGGAAGCTGTAGTCAAGACTAGAGTAGGGACTTCAGAGCTAACCCCAAATAAAAGCCTGTTGCTATACATTACTCTTCCGTTATATATGACGTGTAACAAAACCACGAGAGTTATAAGTTGCTTAAGCTAAGGGCTCCTTTTGGTTTACTGAAATTTATTAAGCGATTTAGGGGCATAATACTTTTTTTGTTAAATCCAACAGACCCAAAAAACTGTCGAATCCGGTGATAGCGTCTTCGTTGACGACTCTGCTCTAGACTTAGGAGGGAAACCGAGGAATGAAAAGCTAACTGTAGGGTTGCGAACACGTGTCTAGAAGCCTTGAGACCGTAAGCTCGGAAATGGAATCTTAAGGTTTTCTAAACACGAGTGTTTACGTCTTTCTTCCAGGGTGTGAAAACAAAGCATCGTGCCAAGCTGATTAACTACTTTGCAGACGTAGCGAGTGAGTGTTATCGGCGAGGAAACTTCAACTCAACAATGGCTATAATAGGTAAGTACTTCATTATATATTTAAACCGATAGAGAGATTTTAGCAACAGTATTATAGTTAACACTGAAGAACAATGATGTAATCGTAAACTAGGCAATCTGTTTTGCAAATGGCTATTTCTGATGTTATATTATAGACTTGTACAGTCTTAGTAAGATTATCAGTGAAACTGCATGAGGATACTAGCTCCAACTGATCATTGCGATCTCTCGCGAATCTCTTCCTAGCCGGAATGAATACAAGTCCAGTAGCAAGACTCAAAAAGACGGTAAACAGCTGAATTCCATTTGCACTTCTTCTGTTGTTTCTGTCTCTTTAATCCCGCTTGTATGTTACAACCACCCTGTCTTTTGTTTGGCTGTTTTTATCTCTTTAATCTCGCTTGTGTGTTACAACCACCCTGTCTTTTGATTTCTGTCTCTTTAATCTCGCTTGTATGTTATACAACCCAGTCTTTTGATTGGTGTTTTTATGTCTCTTTGATCTCATTTGTATGTTGCAACCCCGTCTTTTAGCCCACTTGTATGTACAGTCAACGCTTTTGATTTTTTGTTTCTTTCTAATATCATTTATATATTACAACCCGTTCTTTTGATTTCCTTTATTCAGTGGTCGAAGGTGAAAAGCAAAAACTTCGAACGACTCGAACGCGAGCTGAATCCAGCGAGCAATTTCTCCTCCTACAGGGCAGCATTCAAATCGGCCTCAAACAAGGTACTGCAGAATATTAAGCTGAGTTCAGAATTTCTACGATATCTTTTTCTTTAATCATTTTTCTAAACTTTTAATTAAGACAGGTTAGTAGTTGGGTTTAAGGAAAAGTGATTTTAAAGGTTTTTGTTGTGTCCGCAGCACGAGTGCGTTGTACCTTTCTTCAGTTTGTTCATCAAAGATGTCTACTTTCTGAATGAAGGATACAATAACAGGTCAGCATCAAAATTTATGATAATGGCAACATAATAATAATAATCATAATACTAACAATAATAATGATAATAGCAGTAACAATATTAATAATGATAACAATAATAATTTCAAAAAGAAACACTGACGCTACAAATTGACGTTTCGACAACATCACGTCAGTTGTCATCACCATAAAGTCAGTTAAACTGCGGATCAAAATAGTATGATAATGACAACTTGATGTTGTCGAGACGACAATTTTTAGCGTCAATGTTTATTTTGAAATTATTACCTAAATGCTTGTTTTATCGTCTAACAATAATAATTATAATGATGATAGTAGTAGTAATAATAATAATAATGTAAATAACAACTTTAATAATGATGATGATAAAAATAAAAATAAAAATTTTAATAACAATAACAGTGGTGATAATATTAATGATGACAGTGATAATAACAATAATGGGAATAATAAAAAAATCGAAACAAAGATAAGAAAATTGTTGATGATGACAACGTAAATGATACGTATTCCAAGTATCTTTCCGAATCTCGACACTCTTAAAGATACCTTGCCTCTGTCCTATTCATAATTGGTTATGTAAGTTATTGTATATATAGATTACGAAAAGCTGTTATAAACTTTTCATTTTTATCATGTTCCATTTCATGATCTTCTTTCCACCATCTACTCGTTTTGTTTTAGCTTGCTTTCAGTTCATCATGATCAGACAAACAGTCAGCTTTGTTAGGAATATGTAGAGATGAAACAACGAGGTTTAGTGGCTGACCTCAGCAATGAAAACACAACCTTGTTCTTTCTTAACGATACTAGTGTTTTTCAATGCTTAAGTAAACCCCACATTAGTACCGGCGGTAATTCGGAGTGGTGTTAACGAATACACCTACACCGGCTCCGCCCTTTCTTTGCAGCCAAATCAGCAAGGAAAATTGATTTATTACTTGTGAGGGTTAAAGTTAGTCGGCAGGTCTTTAAACGCAAAGTACCTGGGTAGACCTTACATGAGTAGTTTCTTTAGTGAAGGCGTTTCTTTAATGTATATCATTTTTTCTTTCTACTGGTTAGGTTACCGAATGGCCAAATCAACTTTGAGGTAAATAAAAAAAATGAGACATATCCACTTAGAAATAATCATTATGAATCGAGAGTAAACAAAGTTATAAACAAATGAAAATGTTTTACAGTGGATGCTAAGAAATTACGAGTGACAACAAGCCGGCCGAGTTTGACGGTTCCAGTAGTTGAAGACTGTGTCACCAGCACGCTGTAGTTGCAGTGCCAGTCCCCCTCTGGTTCATACAAGTTATTTCAAAGAGATTTGAGACTGGTATAGCCTGCGTTGTAGCCAACCTTAACCATCATGCACGGCAGGCCACTAAGACTGGTACCGCAGTCGAAAAAGTTCAAAATTTAAAATCATCAAAACAAAACATATTGCAAGGTTTAGTTCTACAAAAACAATTATTTGTCTTTAACATATAAAAGGCATTGGCCAAAAAAAGGTTTATATTCGAAACCATTTATGTGTTTTATCCGTGAGTCTATTATAAACTAAGGGGGACTCCGATGACTGACTATTTCTAGTTGCCTTTGGCCGAAGTTATCAAAAACAAAAAACAAGTAGCCGCGCACTGACTACTAGGAATTGTTGTAAGTTGTAGAAAGTATGTAACCCTTAAGCTTAAAGCCCGATCGGATGATCTACGAAGCCCAAAGAGTCGTCAACCTTGCAGCAGCAGCCATGATAATTCTCCCTAAATATCGATCGAATTACCCTTAATCCTTTGATTTTACCATCATACCAGGAACGCCTTGCTAAAGGTGGAATTTATTCGGACGGCTAACGGCAAACTGCAGTTCGTGGTTTGCGGTACACTTGATGAATTCGGTGCTTAAGGTCTCTAACAACTATAGTTTAAGTTGCATGGGGGAAAGTTTTATTTCATTTTCGTGTTTTGATCAATAAAAACTTAAAAAACCCTGCTGGGAAGGCTGGCCTTCTTCTTGGTTTGGACTAAGTTTCGGATTATTGATTTCTTACCCTGCAGAAATTTTGGCAGTTGTCGAAACTCATCACCGAATTCATGTCGTGGAAAGAAACGGACGTAAGTAAAGAAAAACAAAAAAAAAATATTGAACATGACAAAATAATACTAAATACTGATTTTAATCAGAGGGTCATGACCGGTAATAACAGGGTCGCGGCTTCCTGTAGCTCAGTAGGTAGAGTCTTACGGGTAATCACATGATCACGGCTTCCTGTAGCTAAGTGAGTAGAGAGTCTGATAGGAAATCACAGGGTCATGGCTT
>JAOBRD020814184.1:0-13394 GCA_027575215.2 Hydrozoanthus sils
CTTATTTGAACCCCCCATTTATTAATTTTTCAAATTATGGTGCGGTCATCAAGTAGTCAAAATTTCAAGATAAGAATTTTACTGGTCAGTGTCAAGTTTCGTGTTCGTCCTTCCCTGAACATTTTTTGTATAAATTATTGCACAGGCAACAAGGATCTAGTTACTCAGCCCCCGTTTTTGGACCCCCCGTGTAATGAATTTTTAAGAAATTTATACCCCCCCCTCGCCTATTTTGACCGCCCATTTATTTGGCATCTGAAAGTATGCAGTACACAATTTACAGTACTTGGGACTGAAGGGTTAAAGAAGTTTTGGAGTTATTTGAATATACTGTAAATATAGAGCTGGGAAGGAACTTTAATAGCCTTGTACCTAAAGTAGGGCCATGGAATTTCCTTTCATTTACTTGTACCAGTTTTCCTACAATAAATTTTATTAAAATTCTCCTGAACGCTTGACTTGTTGAAGCTGTGGTACAAGGACAATTTGTGGTAGTATATATATAAAATACCATAATTATTTCCCTGTCGTATAATTAGGCTTGTACGGTATGACTTCATGGCAATTTTTTTTTGTTTTCTAGGAAAAGTCACTTCATTTCTTGAAGAATATCTTGGCAAAATTGAAAAAGTAAATGGCTTTGTTCTCATAAGGGAATCATCAGCGTTGATTTCTCTAAACTTCCTGAGAAACCTGAGAGAAATTCGACCAAGGAAGGCTATTTTTAGTCCAAATGTAGAACTCTACAATGAGAAGTAAGCATGAAATCGTTATTTTTCTTGCTTATACGAGCTCTGTTAAAGTGCTATACTGAAGCGAAACCTTCAAATTAGCTAAAAATATCTAAAATTTAAATTTGACCAGTATAATTTCCGCCTAGACACTTGTTACCGGTTTTTAAACTGAATTTCATGGAAATTTTTCTAACTAAAGACAAAATGCCTATTTTACCGCCAAAACTGCGAAACTTTTTAAGCTCATTATATATTTGTGATGCCACATGCTCATAAAGGCAGAAAATCAAATTCTAACTTTCCGAATCAAATTCATATGTTTATGGCGAAGTTTGCATGGCTGGTGGCCCAGCGTTTCAGCAAAAAACTCACTAGTTCGCTGTAAACGCTAGTATAGAGCAGCTTGGAGTCCTTTCTAACCATGTGGCGTTATAAATTGCTGTCGTATGTTTTGAATTTTATTCGCACTGAATTGGTTATTGTACGAATAAAAGTGAAAACTTCAAAATAAACTTTTCGGTAGCTTTCATAAGAATGAAAATCTAAACATATTGAAAAAGTTGGAAAAAGGCCCTGGGAGAAGGTACTTCAGGGTAAAAGGCCTGGGGAAGGGTACCTCAGGGTAAAAGGCCTGTGGCCGGGAAGGGTGCTTCAGGGTAAAAGGCCCGGGGGGGGGAGGTACTTCAGGGTAAAAAAGGATGGGGATACTCACCAGGAAATGTGAAAAAACACCCTAAAAAACTTCGAGGCATGCAAATTTTCAACCCTTAAAGCCACCTCATGGCAAAGATTAAACTGAAGGGAATACAAGCTCATTTTGTTTTTGCACATCTAAAAAACACCGTTTTAGCCTTGATTTTTCTCTGAAAACCCTGAAACAATACCAAATTGCTGCTTTTAATCCTCAGAAAATATGATGAGTATCCCTATCATTCCATCAGAGGGAGTACTCCAGTCCCTGGTTGAAGGAGGGGATGGGTGTTGGGGGGGGATCAAAATTGCTAAGTATTGAGCAGATGTTGTTGTTATGATTGAGTACCAGTGGGCAAGGCTGGCTGACTGTAAACTTTGTAGCAGCGAAGTATTAGCTTTTTTTTCACACTTAAAAGTGCGATTATGAGATTGAAATGGAGGCAATTAATTCGACTTTTAAGCAGAAATAGAAAGAATGATCCTGTGCACTTTAGATTGGAAATAAAATTGTAAACTGTTAATAGACGTTCGCTCTTTATTCAAGGTTAAAAACACATGCATATGGGTGAAGTGACAATTTTCTGCCGCCTGGTAAGCCCAGTTGCTGAGGCGCCAGTCTGTTGTGCGGGAGGTACGGGTTCGATTCCCGATGCCAAACCTTCACTCAAGGTTTAACAATAACTGAAGAGAAAGTGCTGCCTTTGCTGCAAACGGTTAGACCTTTGAGTCTTCTTGGATAAGGTTAAACAGCAGGTCCCGCGTGGTAGTCCCCGAAAGAACCTTGAGTCTAATTGTTTGTTCTTCCTTGACTTCTTTAATCAAAAGTGTCATAAAAAAGTACATGTCTCACTCAAAATTGGTTGAAATCTGGAATTATAGAAACGGTTTACTGGTGAATAATATATTTACCTCGGTGGTTTGTTTTTTAAATCTAGGTATGCGTTAGCCATTCTTGATAATGCAAAGTTGGAAAACTTGTGGCCATTTGAAGGATCTCAGTTATATATTTCTGAGGGAGGAATCATGGTTCATTTGAATCCACGGCTTTGTCCCAAGGATATTTATCCTCTGATTGACAATGTTCTGAAGTGGAATAGAACCGGTTTATCTAACCCGAAGCATCCGCTAGCTATATCGAAGGCAAACGGAAATCAAAAAGCATGTAAGTATAAGTGAAGCATAATTTTATATAGTAAATAGGGACCTTTAGCAACGAGGATGGCAATGTCGACAAGAAAAGTACAACATGAAAAGCTCAGTTTGAAGTTTTTATGATTACGCAAACGACCTGCAGAAGATTTTGTCAATCTTCATTTACCTGAAAGTTTAAGAAGACCACTTTAACTTTTTCTATTCACAAAGCGTTCAAAAAAGAAAGCAGGCTAGCTAGAATACGTGACCGAACAGGCAGAGCTTGCCATTTGAGACGAGCAATCGCTCTTACTCACCATCACCCCCGTAAAATTGACTTTAGGATTAATGACTCACCTTTCTTCGAGGAAAACTCAAGTCCATGGGAACAGATAATTTTTTTTGTGGTTTGTCCTATACGCATTGGAAAAATTCACGTGCAAATACATCCACATTAACGAGAATGGTCAATCACGTATGTTTACTGTCTGGTGGACGACTATACTACGGTTTTGTAAATTAAGCCAGCACACACTTTTCAACTGTCTTTATTGAATACTGTTGAAAAATTACAAAAAGTAATTCTGAAAACAAAGTATTTTCTTACACTTTTTAAATTTTCTAAATACTGTCTGTTGTCAATGTGAATGGAATGACTTCAAATTTAGTTTGAAATGTGAAGTAACAGTGGTATCTTGGCAGTGGTGCACTGTCCTCGTAGGTGTTTCTTTTAAGGCCTTGCCATGAACAGGGCATTGTGCAAGCAAGTAGCCTGCTTTTTGAAAGCCGACGTCGTCGTAAATGTTGCCATTCTCGTTGCATAAGGTCCCTAATGAAGAACTATGTATCAGCGTTCACAGGTTATCTTAGTTTACTTTTAATTATATAGGGGTGCCGAAGCATTTTGATTTTCTGGTGATTCAGCTTTGTTCCTATTGTACTGAAACATTCATCTACGAATTGATTCACAGTGCAAAAGAAGTAGGTGACTGGTTAGACATTGTCTCTTTTCAGGACTTGAAGGCTCTATAGATATTCTGATACAAGAAACACAATTTGAATGGTATTGATGTAGGTAATTGCTGAAGGACCTTGCTTGTTTCTTTTATTTTTTTCAGGTAACATTCAGAAGATCAATGTGACAATTACAAAAAATAAAGGAGGCTTTCGATGCAGCTTCATTTGCCTTGAAGTAAAGTGGAATGAGGTTTCAATCAAGGCCGATTACAGGAATGTTCTTTTATACACTGTATCATACAGAATAGCGTGAGTACCACTCGGACTTTGTACTTTAATAGCCTTTTAATAGCATAGGGGTTTGCGCAGTGGTAAGATCTTTGCCTCCCAATCCTGGGGTCCCTGTTCTAATTCCAGGCCTGGTCGAGGAAGTGAGTATTTGGGCAATCTTCTTTCCCGCTAAAGACCACTCAGATTTCTGTCCTTTCAGGGTCGGTAAAGTGAGTACCAGCAAGCATGGGCCGAATTGAAGCTTCCGGTCTGCTGAAGTCAACTGATCATTGTAAAGGACCTTTGAAAATTCAACTGGAAAAGGCGCTATACAAATGCATCTTTTTACCTTTCAAAAGCATTGATAAAACTTTCCAATATTGCTCATGTTAAAAGAGTAGTTTTTTTTATGATGATGTTGCGTTCTAAAATTTTGAGCAATGAATAGAAATTTTATGAAGTGGTTTCTTATCTTTTCAGTCCACATAGAAATATAACGGAATTCGATGGTGTGAGCTCAAGTGACAGCAGCGACAACAATGTGTAAGTCTAACAATCCAGGCATTCTTCGATATGGCCCTAGAATTCAGAAGACAGACATTCTTACAACCCTAGAACTTCTGAAATTCAGAATACGGGCATTCTTAAAGCCCTAGAACTCCTATAATTCAGAAGACAGGCATTCTTACAGTCCTAGAACTCCTATAATTCAGAAGACAGGCATTCTTACAGCCCTAGAACTCCAATAATTCAGAAGACAGGCATTCTTACAGCCCTAGAACTCCAATAATTCAGAAGACAGGCATTCTTAAAGCCTTAGAACTCCTGTTATTCAGAAGACAGGCATTCTTACAGTCCTAGAACTCCTATAATTCAGAAGACAGGCATTCTTACAGCCCTAGAACTCCAATAATTCAGAAGACAGGCATTCTTACAGCCCTAGAACTCCAATAATTCAGAAGACAGGCATTCTTAAAGCCTTAGAACTCCTGTTATTCAGAAGACAGGCATTCTTACAGCCCAAGAACTTCTATAATTCAGAAGACAGGCATTCTTACAGCCCTAGAACCCCTATAATTCAGAAGACAGGCATTCTTACAGCCCTAGAACTCCTAGAATTCAGAATACAGACACTCTTAGGGTCCTAAAATTTAGAATACAGACACTATCACAGCCCAAGAATTCCTAAAATTCAGAATACTGGCATTGTTACGGCCTAATAATTCCTAAAATTAAGAATACAGGCATTCTTTGATATGGCTGTAGAATTCAGAAGACAGGCACTTTTACGGCCCTAGAATTGAGAATACAGAAACTCTCACGGCCCTAGAATTCCTAAAATTCAGAATGCAGACATTCCTTCGGCCCCTTGAATTACTAGAGTTCAGAATAGAGGCATTCTTACGGCCCTAGAGTTCCTAGAGTTCGGAATACAAGCATTCTAACGGCCCTAGAATCCCTAGAATTCGGAATGCAGGCATTCTTATGGCCTTACAATTCCTAGAAAAATCAGAATATAGGCATTCTTACAGCTCTAGAGTTCCTAGAATTCAGAATACAGGCATTCTTACGACCCTAGAACTCCTAGAATTCAGAATAGAGGCATTCTTAGGGCCCAGGAATTCCTAGAGTTTTCTAGTTTCCTTAAAATCCGTAATTTTCCAACCGATTTGGGCTATTTTCCCTAGAAATCCCACTCTTTGGTTGCTGAGATACTAAGGTTTTTCAAACATACAGATTACCAAAGTTGTGACGTCATATAATGGACTCCAATAGGATAGATTGCAAAACAGTTTCTCTGTCTATGATATGTGTTTGTGTTTGTGTTACAGTCAAACAGTTGTGCAAAGTTTCGGGATCATTGATCTAGTTTGTCACAAAATAATTGTTTTGTGATTTTTCCACTTGCGAGTCCCTGACATGACATCACAACTTATTTAACTTGCGTATTTGTAAAGCTTAATATCGCAGCAACCAAAAGAGTTATTTTTCTGAAATAAACGACATTTTTCTTCATTTTCAAAAACCTTTCTAACAGGCTAAGTTCCACGAATCTGGTATATAGAAGATTGATAAAACATCTGGGGCAGAAGGATTTACAAATGTACATAATACAGTTATTTATTATTTTTCTATAGTTTTTGTTTTTGTTTTATTTTGTTTGTTTTTTCTTATCTAAAAGATGGTAGTTGTAAATTGTGACTTTGCCCTGCTACTACCTCTTGTCACGGCTGATTTGAGTGACGAATTTAATAAATAAATAGATAATTAAGTAAATTTAAGGGATTTTTCAACGCTAGCTGAGAAAGAACTTTTGCTAGTAAGCAGCACCATTATTTTATGTTTTAATGTTGTTTTTTTTCACAACTTAAATGTTAAGATATTTGTAATAATAATACTCATATATAAAAGTGATCGGTAAAGAACTCCCTTGAAATTAGCTATGCTTCTACACATATGTAGTATATTTCAGTGTATATTAGCAACATGCATTTGGTGTTTGTTGTACATGGGGAAAAGAGAAAAAGAGTAAGCGTTTATTAATGTATTTGATAACGTTATCAAAACAACCTAATAACTTTAGCTTAAATTGAAAGAGATTGTTCGTTGTGGATCAAAATATTTAGTAAATTGTTCAGTTGTCTCACGATGTGAGTCGCCGAGGACCGCAAAATTTTGACTGCTTAAGTTAGTCTTCTTCAGGTGATGTGCAAACTGTGATCTTGTTCGATTCGGGCTTAGATTTCAGCTGTCTGCAAACATCAAACACATGGTAGATTCTGAATTTAACAATGTGCCGATCCAATGACTAGCGAACAATATCTTAATCTATACATCACCTAAAGAAGACTAGCAGTAAGCAGTTGAAATTTTGTGGCCCTCAACAACTAACACCAAGGGACAACTGAACAATTTTACTAAGTATGTTTAACTTAGTTATTTTCTTTTGACTACTTTTATGTTAATAGGTGGCACAGAGTGGATGTACCGCCAAATAAACCCAAGCTGTGAGTAATAGCATCATTAATCTGTTACCCAACTATTCAATATTGCAAAGCCATTTCATATTTATATAAGCATAAAACATCAATCTACCTTCCCACCTTTTCTTTGGATTTTGTACCAAAATATCCCTTATAAGTCATTCCATTGTAATAGAACCTACATTCTACACTGACATTTTTGTCTATTATTTATTATCTTGAAGGAAACCGGGGGTCCCCGCACTCATTTTGTAGCAACGGCACTTTGATATAGGCAATAATTCCTTGTGATAATGTTCACGATTGCTTGCAAAAGTCACGTTTTCGACGATTGTTTCTTATTCGACACTGAAAATTGCTCTTTATTTATTTTACAAGAAGAAAGTTACTGCTTAATTCAAAGCCAAAAAAAATGATAGGCTCGTTTATGAGGAAATGTCTGTCTCTCTGGCAAACTCCAGCCATATGGAAAAAGCCGCCATTTTAATGCACACATGCTAGCTTACGCATGTGCAGTAAGGATGTCCAGGGCTTGCCGTTTGAGGCGAGCGATCGCTCGCGCAAAATTGACCTGCGGAGAACGATTAATTGCTCACCTTTTATCCAGGAATTGCTCACGTCATTGGGAAATTCAGTCTTAGTAATGTTTTGTGATTTATCCTACTGTATATATGCTTTGGAAAAATTCACATGCAAATACTTCAACAATTACAATGAGAACGATGAGTCACGCATGTTTACTGTCTGGTGGATAACTATATTGTGGTTTTGTGGAAGCCCACGCACTTTTCAACTGTCTTTGTTGAATACTGTTGACAAATTACAAAGAGCGCTCCTGATTTAAAAGTACTTACGAGTTTTTCTAAGGCCTTATTTACTTGGAAAAGACAGCTCACCTTTATTAGCTTAGGTGAGCGTTTTGTCACTCGCCAACGATTTTTAAACGGCAAGCCCTGGATGTCCAATGCAAAACGAGGAATAAACTTTTAAAATTTTGTTATAGGGTGAACTCGAGTTTTGTTTCGTCAATCTTGTCAGCGAAGATTGGAAAGCTGAAGCCGTTTACACTTTATGCCTTCTATGTGGAAGCGTATGTACTGCAGGACGATGGAGCCAAGAGTGATTTGATCTTCTTCAGAACTGAAGAAGCCAGTAAGCTGTCTTCATCTGTGATTAGTTAAATAAATGGATTGTAACATGGTCAAACTTTGAATCTATAATTACGCAAAAGATAGTGACCTGTATATTTATCCATAGTTCCAAGCGCATGACCTTCTAAAATTGCCCATAAAAACACATAGTGAGAATCTATAAACCTCAAACTTGGCACACACAAGGTTATTAGTACAAGGAAGAGTTTTACCAACTGTTACCTTCCCTGAGTTTCTTTTAGCAGTGTAAGGTTCGCACTGCATTGTGGTAAAATCAATGTTTTAGCCAGCTAAGAGAAAGTTGTTTTCGATATCTGTGCTCTGATTGGGCAATTATAAAGCAAGCACTATGACAACAAGCACTGAAACTGTTGAGTGATTATTTTGGCTGAAAATTACATTGTTTTGAGCTATCACTCAAAATGCTCAAGAACTGGAAAAATACTGGGTTGAAACATCAAAATTTTAATCATATTAAAGAGCATATGACACGAGATCAGTTTTTCAATTTTTAAAAAGTATACTATTAAAAACGTTGGTTTGCCAAGTTTGAGAAACATACGGTGAATACGGCGTGTAGAATTTTGAATTTTTCCCGCTAAAGTGTCCCCTCCAAAAGACCAACAATATGACGTAACAGGTCACGTGTGTCTCGCCTCAGTCCATCCAAAAATCGACTTTAAAACATCAGTAAGTAATAGAGTTTCTATCAAAAACTCTAGCAGTTACGGATGTTTTAAAATCAACTTATCTCTTTACTTAGTATGGCACCATATTAGATGGATTGAGGTGAGACGCACGTGACCTGTTACGTCATATTGTTGGTCTTTTGGACGGAACACTTTTAACGGGAAAAATTCAAAATTCTACACGCAGTATCTTGGCGTACTTTCATCGTATGTTTCTCAAACTTGGCAAACCAATGCTTTTTATAGTATACGTTTTGAAAATTGAAAAACTGATCTCGTGTCATATACTCTTTAACCTACAATTTTCAAATGCTGATAAATCTGAGGCCCTTAAAGCAACAGTGCCCTGGATGAATGACAGGATGCCCTTTCGTTTTGGCAAGGCTAGAACAGCCGCCAATTTTTTTCAGTATGGTGAATTGCAAATGATCGTTGCAGTGTTAAACACAAAAATTATGTAGTTGCGAAATATGATGTAAAGCATTGGGCTTCGACTAAAAAGTGAGCTCCATGTTGGAACAGAAATACTAGCATTTTGTTAAATAGTATTCCTGGAAAATTTTAGGAAAATACCTTTAAGAGTCCCTTGAAAGTTCTTGAGTTTTGTTTCCCAGTAAGTGTATGCTGGATATACCATTCCCTTTTAAAAAGTTGATACGTTTCTGATGAAGATATCTTCGAATAACTTTCTTTGCAGCCTAATATTTAACTGATTTGATAGCAATTGATTAGTTCTTTATTGACAGAACTGTGTCTAAATTTCTGTTATAGTTCCATCTGCTCCTGTCGGTGTAGAAGCCAACTTCCTCTCCTACTCATCCTTGCTAGTAAAGTGGAAGCCACCACTGTTTCCAAATGGCAAGATTACCAAATATGTTGTGCATTATGAAAAGAGTCGATACTCGGTGTGGAAACAGGACTTCAACTGGTGCAAACGGCAACTCGCCTTTAACAACCAAGACTCAGATTCAAAAGACAACAAGCCTCGAAGTGACAAGAATTCAAATGGTACGTGTCACCATTTCAGCATCCAACACGATATAATGTGAACACTGGTAAATTTAAGAATGTTAGAATGACCAAACTTGGTAAATTTCCTCAACTAGGTACCATTCTGTTAGAATGCGTAAACTTGGTTATATCTCTCAACTAGGAACCTCTCTGTTACAATGCCCAAACTTGGTAAATTCTGTGAACTAGAAACCATACTCTTAGATTGCCAAAAACGAAAGATACCAACCTTGGAGACTGTACTCCGTCATTGGAGTAATGTGTTAGAGAGAAAAGTTTAATAGAAAATTGGAACTAGAATGTGTAAAACGAGTTAAAAAAACTTACCATTTCCTTGAGTGATATCGCAAGGAATTTGGCTACAATATGGAGTGGTAATCACTGTATAACCAACAAAAAATATGATAAAGTTGAACTGCTGTGTGGGTGTTTCGATAGAAACTTTTCAGTTGATACTTTAAGCTGTGCATCATGGAAAAGTGGAAGATACTGATATTTCGGACTGTAGTCTTCGTCTAAGTCAATGACTAAAACTAACCGCTGCCTGGTTCACCCAGTTGGTAAGGTGCCAGTCTGTCGTGCCCAGGTCCGCTTCCCGGTGCCTGATCTTCACTCAGGGTCTTAGAACAACTGTGGAGAAGGTGCTGCTTTTGCTCTAACATCTGCAAATTGTTAGACCTTTACGTCTTTCTGATAAGGACGTTAACCGTAGGTCTCGGGTGGCAGACCACAAAGGGGACCTCGAGTCCTGTTGCCTGTTCTTCTGTGACTCCTCGAGTCAAAATGCCATAAAATGAAAGCGTTAGAACTAGAATGTGTAAAACGAGTTTTGAAAGAAACTTACCAATTCTTTGCGTGATATTCGGAGAAATTTGGGCATGATGTGTAGTGGAAATCGCAGTGAACAAAAAAAAGCAAGATAAGGTTGAGATGTGTCAGTGTTTTGATAGAATAAAATCATTTTAAGTTCAACACCATGGAAGAATTTCCGCCTGTTGTCTTCGTCCGAGTAAACGACTACAGTCAGAAACGTCATTATATACTTAAAGTAATTACCAAAGGTCGTGCACTGCAGCTGTTGTTGAGTTCATTACCTTTCAGTTGAGACTTTTTGATAGCTGTAACAATAAAAGGACATAATGCTTGTTTATCTTTAAAATGTTTGCTTTTAACTGAAGTGGCATGAAACATATAACGCTGCACATGGAGTCCGACTACAAACAAGGGATTACCCTTTGAGGTTGTTTAGATTATAAATTTGTCGGAGGTGATGTTGCCAGGCGGTTAGCCTAGTTTCGCAAGTTTGAGCCCTGATCAGACCACTGTTTTGTGTCCTTGAGCAAGACACTTTATCCAACTTGTTCCAGTCGACTCAGCTGTATAAATGAGTACCAGCTTTTTCTTGGGGCTAACCAGTGATGGATTAGTCACCTGTCCAGGATAAGCCAAAGATTAATGGGCTACTTGGCCCAAGAAATGCCTGGTATGAAATGTCTTAATAAACTTAATGCTTCTACAAGCAACAAATTCTGTGCATATCTCAGATATTTCACTTTCAATAGTTGGCTCTACATCAGTGAATGTGTTATTGAGTGATTGACTGCAGGAAATATGTAGTGTGAAGTTGGTAAGGTTAATAGTCACAAAGATCTTTAAGATGTGTGTATTTTTTTCGCTTGGCAGGCAACTGCACATGTGATAGTGACAAAGGGAATGAGGCGGTGATCACGCCAGATAAACAAGCAGCATTGTTTGCCAAAGAATTTCAAGATATGTTCTTTAAAACAGTCTTCACCAAGGATAATGATGATGATGACCCGGTGAATGGCACCACCACTGCTCTCCCGCCCACCACAATAGCCGTCACTGCCACCCGTGGAAACTGTTCTAATACTGCACAGGTTATTAAAGTCCCTATAAAGCCTTTTTTTAATTTCCAGATGAAAAGTAGAACCCTTTAACAATAGTAATTTTCGAAAATAAAACATTTTCTCGATGTTCCTTTTACAATTTTTAGGCCTGAAACGTGCAATGCTGACGTAGAAGGAAGCATATGACGTAGCATGAGGCATATTGGATTCTGGCTACAATAGTCACATTGTTATAACTTAAATCAATGAGTTATTCCCTTGAAATTGTTTGAAACAAAATTTTTCTTATCTTTTTTTAATAGAAATGAAAATTTTAAACAAAATCCACACAACTCACTGCTGCTACGTCACAGGTTACCAGTCCCAGGCCTGCTCGGTCAAAACTTACATTCCAATCTTTTTTTGATTAAAAAACAATCTTAGATGTGGAAATTTTCTTTAGTTATTCGAATTTTGAGTTCTTGGATGACAACAGTTTAATCTAAGAAGTAAAAACACAAACTTTATAGGGACTTAAAAACTTTCCTCAAACCTTTTCCCTACTGAGGAATCAAAGTGTATATATAATGGAATTTAGGCTGTTAGAAAGGATTTTGAAGAATAACCTCTTTTTCTTTGTGTTAAAAGTGCAAAGTTTTAGGATCATTGATCTGATATTTCAATAAATAATTGTTGTTTTGTACGTTATCTGTTTGGATTCCCAACTTTGACGTAACAATTTTGGTAATTTACATATTTGAAAAAGTTTGATATCTCAGCAACCAAAAAAGTTATTTTAATGGAAAAAACGGCATTTTTCTTCTTTTTCAAAAAGTTTTCATACAGACTAAGTTCCATACTTCCGATATATACACTTTAAAACTAAACGTTCCCCAAATTCGTAAAAGCTGTCAACTTTATTATAATATTGATGAATCTTCCTTTATAGGTCAGTGGAAGGAATCGTCATTTATGGTTTTTCAACAACTAGTTTACAAGTTGACATGTCTTAGTCTTTTATAAGGATAAGCTTTAGTAAAGATTTGGTAAGATTTACAGTATAAGCAACATTGATGATAATAATGACTTCATGATGCATATCAAGTTTGTGGTGTTAAAAGTTTTTATAATTTTTGAAAGCGAGCTAGAGAAACATTTTCACAGATAAGCTCATCCCCAGACTCTTGCTGGTAGTCACTAGTGGTGTGGTTACCTAGGAGGTCTGTAAAAATTGTTTGTTTGTCATCTTGAAAACAAAATTACCGAAAAAAAATTAGAGACAAACGTAGTCCAATGCATTGGGGCCACGGTTGTGTATTGAGGACTCAAACCCAGGATGTATCGATGATTTGGACCAAGGCTGTATTGAGGGGTAGAATCCACGCTGTATCGAAGTATGGAACCAAGGCTGTATTGAGTATTAGAACCCTACTTATAGTTTCCAAGACAATGGACCGATGTAGCTTTTGTTTTACTGAAGTATTTTTTATTTTTCAAACAGGGTTGTAGTCCTGCAACTAAGGTGCCCACTATGAATGCAACAACCACAAAAGCGCCAACCCAACTCCCCACAAACTTCACATCGTCCACTGTTCTACCCACCACTCCTTCAAACATCGTGAGTGTTGAAGTGCCAAGTAACAAGCTGCAACTCAAAATTAATGGCTTACATCATTTCACAGACTACACCATCATGGTAAGAAAATGCTCAAAGTGTACTGTGTAACTGGCTTTGACCCTCCCTCCCCCTTTTTTTGCACGTACCACCAATGCAAGGATTACCCATTAACGATTTTAATTTCTGTTTCCACCGTGTGCACGCAAGAAAAACGCTCCGCTGCAGAGGGTCTCACCAAATTGTTGTCACAAACCTTTTTAGAGCACGGGAAAGACGAACACCGAACATGAAACTCATCAGTAAAAT
>JAOBRD020814287.1:0-13394 GCA_027575215.2 Hydrozoanthus sils
CTGGCAGTCCTGGGGGGAGGGGGAGGGGGGGTTGAAAGGATAGAGATGACATTTAGAAAAGTCCCCAAAATGTTGCTAAAAAAATACCACAAAATTTTCTATCCTAAATAAAACACCTCTCGGTTTAAAAATCACCCTAAAAATACCATTTATTGAAAATTGACTTTTTCCCTAAATAGCTAGTGGATTGGGGCTAATTCCCCACATGCTGCACTGAATGTGATATATGCAGTGAATAGAAGATGTCTTTTGTCTTAATTTCATATCAGTATGCACAGACTTTTGTCTTAGTTTCTTATCAGTATGCACAGACTTTTGTCATAGTTTCTTATCAGTATTCGCAGACTTTTGTCCTAGTTTCTTATCAGTATTTACAGACTTTTGTCTTAATTTCTTATCAGTATGCACAGACTTTTGTCTTAGTTTCTTATCAGTATTCACAGACTTTTGTCATAGTTTCTTATCAGTATGCACAGACTTTTGTCTTAATTTCTTATCAGTATGCACAAACTTTTGTCTTAGTTTCTTATCAGTATGCACAGACTTTTGTCTTAGTTTCTTATCAGTATGCACAGACTTTTGTCTTAATTTCTTATCAGTATGCACAGACTTTTGTCTTAGTTTCTTATCATTATGCACAGACTTTTGTCATAGTTTCTTATCAGTATGCACAGACTTTTGTCTTAATTTCTTATCAGTATGCACAAACTTTTGTCTTAGTTTCTTATCAGTATGCACAGACTTTTGTCTTAGTTTCTTATCAGTATGCACAAACTTTTGTCTTAATTTCTTATCAGTATGCACAGACTTTTGTCTTAGTTTCTTATCATTATGCACAGACTTTTATCTTAGTTTCTTATCAGTATGCACAGACTTTTGTCTTTGTTTCTTATCAGTATGCACAGACTTTTGTCTTAGTTTCTTATCAGTATGCACAGACTTTTGTCTTAATTTCTTATCAGTATGCACAGACTTTTGTCTTTGTTTCTTATCAGTATTTGCAGACTTTTGTCATTGTTTCTTATCAGTATGCACAGACTTTTGTCTTAGTTTCTTATCAGTATGCACAGACTTTTGTCTTTGTTTCTTATCAGTATACACAGACTTTTGTCTTAGTTTCTTATCAGTATGCACAGACTTTTGTCTTAGTTTCTTATCAGTATTCGCAGACTTTTGTCATAGTTTCTTATCAGTATGCACAGACTTTTGTCTTAGTTTCTTATCAGTTTCCTGCTTACCAAAGCAAGGGACTGCAAGCAATTTAATAGCTTCACGTAATATTTTTTGAACCCTAAAAATACCAGGCTCTTGGTTTAACACCGTTTTTCTTTTAACAACCCCTAAAAAATACCAGACTCGACTATTTCAATCCCTAAAAATATGATAGTCTTACCTACCACCCCAATGTAGGGATCCCCCCCCCCTTCCAGTGGGCAGAGTCCACTGATGAAGGCAGGATCATAGTTACAGATCTGAGAGGAATTGAGTTTAGTAATACAGTATTTGGAGTGTTTTAATATTGTGTGGCAATAACTTTAGTTACTTTTGAATAAAAACTAAGGTTGATCTTGAGAGTTTCACTTTTTGTTTTTTCTTAAAGTTCTGCACTAGAAATGATTGTAGCACTCTTGTTTTGCACTTACTGCATTCCTCAAAGGAGAATTATAAACCTTTTAGCCTTGGGGGTCCTGTTGCTTACTAAGGAAGAACATTACAACATTCCCAGACACTCCTTTAAAGAATTGGGGGAATACATGAACTGATTTACACTTCTCTCAACAGATCTGTGATTTTGGTACCAGTCGATATTTAGCAGCAACTACAAAGATGTCCATGGTGGGAACATTTCCATGGATGGCACCAGAGGTATGTATGTACAGAGCTCTGTCTCTTCATTTGTAGGCAGACTTCCAGGTTTTCCAGTATTGTTTCCCCAGAATAAGCATAAATCCAAATTCCACACTAAAACAAAGTAAGTAAAAAATTTCAGCATGTTGTACAGTTAGTAATCAATCATAGTTTTTTAGCTTGAAACATTGGATATTTTCAGAGAAATGAGCCTTTTAAAAATCCAAAATTTACAGTTATTTTATGGAGTTGAGACAACTCTTGCCAGCCATACAATCTTTGTAATTATTTTAACAACTTTGGAAGCCATGTTTCTCTCAAATTGTTCTGTGTATTAAGCTAAAACTTTTTATCAATGATTATTCACTATGTGATCCTCTATTACTCTATTGATTTTTGGAAATATTTTGTCTCAATGTTGAAGTTTGATTTATGAGGCATATGTAAACAATGTCATACTGAAATCAGACTATAGCAAGTGTTCTTATCTTTCAAAAGCAATCAAAACTGATGCTACATGTATGGGTGTTTTCCCCTTTTTGAACGACTATTTCAACATAAATTTGTATTCAGATGATAGCTGTAAAAGAGAAACATTTTGGAGACTTTGTTGAGTTTTTTTTGCACATGCCAATACTCAAAGAAAAGAGACAATAGATTGAGATGTGATGATTTTCATTTGGTGAAGACTATAAAAAACTCAAATTTAATATTAAATAGTTTGATTTTGTACTAAATCCCTTCTTGCAGACTGGGAATCCTTTTACATTCCTTGGTGATCACTGGCCATTCCTTCTAAATATCTTTTTTCTTGCTTGTCAGTCCTTCTTATTCAATTCTAGTTGGCTGGGCAGTTCGAAATCTCTTCTTGCTGGTTGGTCAGTTCTTCCTTAATCCTTTTTTTTCTTGCCAAGGCCCTTAAATCTATTGTTCCTTACTGGCAAGTTCTCCTAAGTCCCTTCTAGCTGGCTGGCAAGTTTTAATTATCTTCTTGCTGGCTGGCCGATTCTACTAAATCCCTTTGTTCTTGTTTTCTAGTCCACTTTTAAGAATTTAAAAGTTAGTTTATTCTTTAAATTTAAAAAGCTATCCCTCCTTGCTTGCCAGACCTCCTAAATCCCTTCTCTCTTTCATGCCAAACCTCCTAAATCCCTTGTTTCTTACTGGCCAAGTCTCCTAAACTACTTCTTTCTCGTTTTCCCGACTAGCTGGCTGGCAAGTACTAAATCTCTTCTTGCTTGCTGGCCATTCCTCCTAAATACATTCCTTCTTGTTTGCTAGATCTTCTAAATCCCTTCTCTTTGTATACCAGATCTTCTAAATCCCTTCTCTCTTGCATTCCAGACCTCCTAAATTCCTTCTCTCTTGCATGCCAGACCTCCTAAGTCCCTTCTTTCTTATTGGAGAGTTCTTCTAAATCCTTTATTTCTTACTGGTTTGTTCTCCCCAATCCCTTCTAGCTGGCTGGGCAGGTCTAACTTTTTTTTTGGCTGGCTGGCCATTTGTCCTAAATCCCTTTTTCTTGCTTGGCAGTCCTTCTAAACTCCTTATTTCTCTTTAACCCCTTCTAGCTGCCTGGCAGGTTCTAAATCAATTTTTGTTGACTGACAATTCCCTTAAATCCCTTCTTTCTTGCTTGCCAGTCCTCCTAACTCATGTCTTTGGTACTGACCAGTAAGTCTCCTAAATCCCTTCTAGCTGTCTGGTAAGTTCTCAATCTCTTCTTGTTGGCTGGCTCCAGTTCTCCTAAATCCCTCTTTTCTTGCTTGCCAGTCCATCAAATCCTTCTAGCTGGCTGACCATTTCGAAATCTCTTCTTGCTGACTGGCCAGTTCTCCTAATTCCCTTTTTTTCTTGTTTCAATGCCAGTCCTTCTAAACCTCTTCTAGCTGGCTGGCCATTCCTACTAAATCTCTTTTGTTCTTGTTTGCCAGTCCACCTTTAAGAATTTAATAGTTAATTTATTTTTTAAAATAAACTAGATGCCATTTAGGCGTGAACTTGGGCTTTCTATGGGTTCAACTAGGCACTGAAAAATACTTTCTGCTGGATTATTAGCCAGCACTTAGTTTTAAAACTCTGCTATGCTTTTTACTATTTATTTGTTCCCTGATGATGCATAAATCAGCGAATGAGCTCGGACCAGTCTTGTAAGAACTTTTAGTCATTTCAAATTTTTTAGCAGTAGCACTAGGCCCAAATTGAATTCAAACTTTTTCAAATACTGTAGAGCAATAATAACAGTGTTTGAATACATTGCAATTCACAAAATTTTTGCAAACCGATTTTTGGAATGTGCGAATCGAAAATTAACTTTTGTGAATTGAAGTTTTTTGAAATCATGTGTTTCTTTCAGATTTTGTGTAAAAGAAGAGATATAGCCGTAATATATATAAAATTTGGGAGTTACGTTGTACTTGTGCACTTTAATGGTTTTCCTTGACCTTTGGATCATGAAAGTTGTAAACTTCATGTATAAAGGAGTTGACTTGATCACCGCTGACTTGATCTCTCAACAGTTTTTTTTTACTAGATCGATTTCTCGTCATGAATTTCTTTTAAAAAGACGACTAAAAGCTGATTTTCAAACAGTTTTCTTTAACTTACGTAATTTTACCCAATTAAGGGTATACAACGATGCGATTACAATGTTGTCAGTTTCAAGATGTGTCAAGCAGACATGAAGACGCCTCGTTTTTGTGTTAGACTTTCTGCTGGTTAATGCTCATGTTTCTCGACTCAAGACACCTATACACTATACACAATTGTACTTATAAAGAACAAATTTGTCATGACAAGATCTGAATTCTGTCATATTTATTTTCAAGGAAGTAATGCGTTCCTTGTTTCTAATACATCACATAAGGATACAAAGTGAGGCAATACGGCGGATATAAAAACGTCACTAAAGTTTATTAAAACAAAAACAGTTAAATAAATGTGGTAGATACTTGCTCTTTCAGTTTGACATGGCACCCTTCTTGTTGTTCTTGATTTTTAATTAGTGACTGAAAGTATATAAGGTTCCTTGTATTCATCTGAACCAAAGCTTTTCGCATAAATGTTCTCAGTCACATTTTAATTGTAAGGTAAGTTTTGTCAACTCTATTTCAGCTCCGTTTACACGTAGTACTCATATCACTTTCTGCCTTTTTAAACATCTCAATGAGTGATGAACTTTGAAATCTATAAAATGGTGACTTAAAAAACCCACACATGTGCACAGATTGCACCAGAAGCATAAAACTCAAGATTGGCAGATGCGCCGGAACTGACTTTTTGGAAAATTCTGAGTTTTATGGACAAACTGCATTCTAATACTTGGGCTCTTCAACAGGAAGCCTCAGTAAAAAGCAGTTTTTTCTTGCTTGTGAGAACTCCCTTAACCCTTCCTTCTTACTGGCAAGTTCTCCCAATTCCCTTGTAGCTGACTGGCTAGTTCTAAATCTCTTCTTGTTAGCTGGCCAGTCCTCCTAAATCCCTTTGTTCTTGTTTGCCAGTCCTCCTAAATCCCTTCTCTCTTGCATGCCAGACCTCCTAAATCCCTTCCTTCTTGCTTGCCAGACCTCCTAAATCCCTTTTTTCTTACTGGCCAGTTCTCCGTAACCCCTTCTTTCTTACTGGTATGTTTTCCTCAATCTCTTCTTTCTTGTTTTTCTAGTCACGCCACGTACCTTCTTTCTTACTGCCAAGTTCCTCAAATCCCTTCTAGCCTGCTGACCAGTTCTAAATCTCTTCTTACAGGCTGGCCAGTTCTCCTAAATCTGTTTTTGCTTGTTATTTGTCATAAATCCCTTCTCTATTTCTGGCAAGTCCTTCTGAATTCCCTCTAGCTGGTTCATTAGTTCTAATCTTTTCTTGCTGGTTGACCAGTTCTCCTAAACCGCTTCTTTCTTATTGGAAAGTTCTCCTTAAACCCTTCTAGCTTCCTGGCAAGTTCTAAATATCTTCTTGTTGGCTGACCACTACTCCTAAATCCATTTTTTCCTGCTTACCAGCCCTTTAACTCACTTCTTTTTTACCGGCAAGTTCTAAACCCCTTCTTGGTGGCTAGCCATTTCTCCAGAATCCCATCGTTCTTTCTTTACTAAATTGGTAGTTCTGACTCCTAATTCCTTCTTTCTTGTTTCCAGTCACCCTATATCCCTTCAGTTTTTCTTTACTGGCAAGCTCTCCTAAATCCCTTCTAATTGGGTGACAAGTTCTAAGTCTCTTCCTGCTGGCTGGCCATTCCTCCTAAATCCCTTCTTTTTTTGTTTGCCAGTCCTCCTATATCCCTTCTTTCTTTCTGGCAATTCTCGTAATTCCCATTTAGCCTGCTATCCTGCATCTTTCTTTCATGCTTACTAGTTCTCCTTAACCTCCTAAGCCCGTTCTAGCCAGCTGAAAGCCCTTCTAAATCCCCTCTTGTTGTCTTGCAAGCCTTCTTAAATCAATTCTAGCTGAGCTGCAAGTCCTCCCAATTCCCTACTCGTTGGCTTGCAAGTCAACCAAAATCCCTCCTTGTTGGCATGTCGTACTACTTACTTGCTGTCTGGCAAGCAGTCTTAAAAAGATTCTAGCTGACTGGGAGCTCATTCTAAATCCCTTCTAGCTGACTTAGAAGCCCTTCTTAATCGCTTCTAGATGACTGACAAGTCCTCCAAAATCCCTTTTAACAGATTTGCAAGTCTTTCTAAATCTCTTCTAGCTGATTTGCAAGGCCTTCTAAAACCCTTCTACCTGACTGGGAAGACCTTCTGAATACCTTCTAGCTGACTGGCAAGTCCTTCTTAAACCCTTCTAGCTGACTGAAATGTCCTTCTGAATCCCTTTTAGTTGACTGGCAAGTCTTTCTGAATATCTTCCAGCTGACATGGAAGCCCTTCTTAATCCCTTTCAGATGACTGGCAAGTCCTCCTTAATTCCTTGTAGCTGATTTGCAAGTCTTTATAAATCTCTTCTGGCTGACTGGCAAGTCCTTCTAAACCCCTTCTAGCTAACTGGCAAGTCCTTCTGAATACCTTCTAGCTGACTTGGAAGTCCTTCTTAATTCCTTCTAGATGGCTGGCCAGTCCCCCGAAATCCCTCCTAAATCCTCTCTTGCCGTCTGTCAAGTCCTTCTATAACCCTCTAGCTGATTTGCAAGTTCTCCTAATCCCTTTTATCTGAATGGCATTCCCTCCTAAATCCTTTCTAGCTGACTTGCAAGTCCTTGTATACCCCTTCTAGCTGATTTGCAAATCCTCCTAAATCCCTTCTAGCTTACTGGCAAATCCTTTTAATTCCCTTCTTGCTGCCTGTCTAGCCCTCCTAAATCCCTTCTAGCTGACTGGCATGCCCTTCTAAATCCTTTCTTGTTGTTTGGCAAGTCCTTTAAATCAGTTCTAGCTCATGATCAAAGCTGCTTTACAATAATCAGTTATGCCCCCACCGGACCAGAAGTATAATTTAATTAGAGTAGGGGCGCACTTTTTAGCCACTTTAAAGTGGACCAGAAGTATGGAAGCGGAAAGAAGGTTGCCCAAATATTCAACCCTTGACAAGGCCCGGGATTGAACTGCGGACCTCTGGATTGGGAGGCAGAGATCTTACCACTGTGGCAACCTTCCCCTCCTTTTTTTCAATGGTAGTTTGTTATGAAGCTAAGTCATTCATTGAATTAGATTTTATCTTTGCCAGGTTATCGAAAGCAAACCAGTGTCAGAAGCAAGTGATATATTTTCCTTTGGAGTAGTCATGTGGGAAATGTTGACACAAGAGGTTCCATTTAAAGGTCTTGAAGGAGTCCAAGTAGCCTGGCTTGTGGTCATTGAAGAGGAGGTTAGACTTAGAGTTGTAGAAGTACTGTTTATTTTTGTTTTGGCATGCGAGCAGGCAAAATAAGATAAATCAGGACTGCAATTCATGTAAAATTCCACCCACTCACGGAACCAATCAAATTGCAGGTGGTCAATCTGAACATACGTCATTTTGTCATGAAATGACTAAAAAATCTGAGAAAAACACGCCATTTGCCGGCTTGGAAATCTGTATTGAGAAAATGTGCCCTTGGTCTATGTACCAAACTCATCTTCTGGCCTTGGTCCTTGCGCTTGCAGACTTCTGGTACCATTTTTCTCAATACAGATAAAGATATAAAATTATATAATTATATAGTATGTGGAATTTTCCCAAAGCATTTATGTCACTACCTAACTTCAAGTAGTTTATTCATTTGTAAGCACTAATTTGGGCTTTCTATGATAATATTTTAAAGGGAGAAAGGCAAGAACTTGGATTTTGCTTCATTTTTTTGAGGGGGGGGGGAGTGGATGTTGGTGGCTATTGCTGAGAGGCTTTTTGTATATTTTGTTATCTACAACAACAATATCTTTTATTTGTACTCGATACTCTACCTTTTTTTTACAATTATATTCGTAAATGCTGGGTAGAGTAATAGTTACATGAAAAAACCAGTAACGGTTATCTTCAAGATTCAATTATACATTAATTTATAAGTGGGATAAAACAAATGTATCAAAATTTATGTGCAGAATGTGTTTAATGACAAGTAATAAGCAGAAATTAAGAAAGAACACAGGAAGTGGAAGCAAATAAACAATTAAACAAGAGATAAATAGATTATAGACTACTTTTCTTTAGAAGTTAGTATGTAAAGAGATATATAAACAAATGTTGGAATCAGTACTTCCTCAAGTTTATCAACAAACGGGTGCAATTGTAACAAGTTCTCTCATACTGTATTTGAATTATTGTGTAAACTTTGTGTTCATGTTTTCAGAGGCTGACTATTCCTAGTAGTTGTCCAACCTCTTTTGCTAAACTGATGAAAAATTGTTGGTTAACATGCCCAAAGGTGAGTGGGTAGTTTTCTTTGAGTGGCTATTAGAATAACAGTTTTTTAATTTTGAATACAATTAAACCTCTCTAAGATGGACACCTTCGGGACTGGCTTCAATTGCTGAATTGAAATACAGTAAATGACTGAGAAAATACACCACTAAGACCAAGAATTGGTTTCTGTTTTATAGAGGTGCCTGTCTTATCTGGATGTCCATCTTTCGAGTGTAAATCCTTTCTTGAGCCAAGTGACCCATTAGACTGGTGCATGCATCTCCGGCTTTTGTAGTGTTAAGTAGATGATAGTCTTTGACTCTTCCTGGACAGGACAAAAATCCATTACTGGTTAGCCCCCAGCAGAGCTAGTACTCAATTATACAGCTGAGTCGATTGGAAAAATGTCAAATAAAGTGTCTTGTCCAAGGACACAACACAGTGATCTGACCGGGGCTCCAACTCGTGATCCTAGGATTACAAGTCAAACATGCTAACTACTTGGCCGCTGTGCTGCAGTAAAATTCTATTTAGTTTTAGGGTCACTTAAAGCTTAGCCTTGACTTATTTGTTGAAGAATGGAAGCTGTTTGACAATGAAAGAAGTTCTTATGAACCTAAGTGACAAAGTAGGTAGAAGAAGCAAATGGCTGTCAAGTAATTGGAAATCTTTGATGATTTTGGGCTCAGATGAGTCATCTTTGAAATGATGGTAAAGTTGCCCGTCTCTTACTGTACACTATAAGTCACTTAGTAGCTTGTGCTCAAGAACAAGTCAATGAGATAATGCTGGTTTGGTGTTATTTTGTTAGGAATACATGTAGGAGGAGATCTACACTAACAGAATGCAAGAATGGATATATAACTGACATTAAGCGTATCAGGGAAATTTAGTATATACGTACAGTAATTAGACATCTTGTTGTCATTAACAGGAGCGACCATCATTTCCGGAAATACTGTCTGTACTCGATTCCATGGATGCAGATGGTAAGAATACCTTTCATTTAGGATTTTTGTAAATTATTTAATAAATTCCTCGTATATAAACGTATGATTAGGACTAGCACTAAGCAGTATTAGTAGAAGCCAACTAATATGCCATCACAAATTCTGCACCGTGATTGGCTAACTTACTGTCTGTTAATCAATTGATGGTGAGTAGCAAAACTGCTGGTGTTATTAAACGAAAAAATAAATTTAGAAATAAAAAAGTAAAAAAATTATTGAAAATAAGTCAATAAAAATTGTTTTAAGTAGTGTACTAGCTGGCAGTTCTACTAAAACAATTAAGCTACTCATGAATCACCGTCATTCTCAATGAATCTAATATTCAACTCATCGTCTTGCATCTCGTTGACTACTGACTCGTAGAAAACTCCTGTTTATAGCCTAACTGTTAGTAAACCCTTTCACTGCCAATCAGTTTCTCATTTATATTTTTCTTACTTAATCATATCCAATTGTTCATTTTGTAAAAACAAAATGGAAATTGACCAAATAAGTAAATGATGAAGAACAAAAGTCAATTAAAACGGTTGCATAGTCCTAGTTGAGGAAATTAAACAGGATCAAAGTATAGGCCCTACTGCAGCCGAGAGAATTTCACAGAGGATCAAAGTATATGCCCTACTGCAGCCGAGAGAATTTCACAGAGGATCAAAGTATAGGTCTTACTGTAGCAAGGAATAGGCCTTTTGAAGCAAGTGACGACGTGGTATAAATAATGATACTCAGGTGGGCAAAGGAATGTCACAGACTCCACTGGTAAATGTAAAAACAAAGAAAAATCACGCGTTTCTAGTTAATTGTGCCTTGTCTTGGAGTCGGTGACATACCTTTGCCCACCAGAATATTATTATTTGTACCATGTGATCACTTGCTGCAAAAGGCCTACTTTACAGAGGATCAAAGTATAGGTCCTACTGTAGCCAAGGGAATTCTACAGAGGACTAAACTATAGGCCCTACTGTAGCCAAGGGAATTTTACCGAGGATCAAAGTATAGGCCCTACTGTAGCCAAGGGAATTTTACCGAGGATCAAAGTATAGGCTCTACTGTAAGCCAAGGGAATTTCGCCGAGGATCAAAGTATAGGCCCTACTGTAGCCAAGGGAATTCTACAGAGGATCAAAGTATAGGCCCCACTGTAGCCAAGGGAATTCTATAGAGGATCAAAGTATAGGCCCTACTGTAGCTAAAGGAATTTCACCGAGGATCAAAGTATATGCCCTACTGTAGCCAAGGGAATTCTATAGAGGATCAAAGTATAGGCTCTACTGTAAGCCAAGGGAATTTCACCGAGGATCAAAGTATAGGTCCTACTGTAGCCAAGGGAATTTCAACGAGGATCAAAGTATAGACCCTACTGTAGCCAAGGGAATTCTATAGAGGATCAAAGTGTATGCCCTACTGTAGCCAAGGGAATTCTATAGAGGATCAAAGTATAGGTCCTACTGTAGCCAAAGGAATTCTACAGAGCATCAAAGTATAGGCCCTACTGTAGCCAAGGGAATTTCACCGAGGATCAAAGTATATGCCCTACTGTAGCCAAGAGAATTCTATAGAGGATCAAAGTATATACCCTACTGTAGCCAAGGGAATTTCACCGAGGATCAAAGTATATGCCCTACTGTAGCCAAGGGAATTCTATAGAGGATCAAAGTATAGGCCCTACTGTAGCCAAGGGAATTCTACAGAGGATCAAAGTATAGGCCCTACTATAGCTGAGAGAGTTTCACAGTAGATCAAAGTCAAAGTATAGGCCCTATTTTAGCCGAGAGAATTTCACAGAGGATCAAAATATAGGCCTTACTGTAGCCGAGGGAATTTCACAGAGGCCCCTGTTGGCAGAATTAAATATATTTTGGGTCTTAAAGGGTTTGATGTATTGTTGCTGCACAAATGGTAAGCCTGATTAACATGCCTTTTTTGTAGCTGGTCTGCAAAACGAGACTGAAACGTATCTATCGCAGAAGACAGAATGGAAGTAAGATTTTCTTTAAAGCCAAAGTGCATTTCATGTGTTAAATTATCTTAATGCGTTTGATAATTTTTGGTTTAAACTATTGAAAAGAAATTTTAAAATGTCTTACTTTTATTCAACAGGAAGGAGATAGAAAGTACTCTGGAAAAACTAAAGAAATTAGAAAAAGATCTGGGATCAAAGGAGAGAGAGCTACGAGAGGTTTGCTTTAAATTGTCTGAAATATATAAAAGTTGAGGCTCTTCATACTGAAGTGCAAACTTTTTGATTGCACCTTTGGGACCGGCTTCAACTGTCCGTCTTAGAGAGATGTCTGTCTTATAGAGAATTAAGATACAGTAAATGACTGAGAAAATTCGTGGCAGGGACCAGGATTTGGCGTAGAGGTGTCCGTTTTGAGAAGTTCGACTGTACGTAAAAGTCATGAAAAGTCATGGAATTTGAAAATGCATTTTTCAGGGCTGGAAAATTTATGGAGTTGAGGAAAGATGGTCAAGGTCATGGAGAGGTCACGGAATTTTATTATTGGTTTTGATTTTGATTGGGAAAACGAATTCTCTTAAAATTTTAAGCCATATGATGAGTTTGTTTTGTGTTAACAAACTTAAGCGTTTTACTCTAAATTACACTGTCTTTCACTGTTCAGGTGAAATTGGTGTTTAGAGTTGGATTAAAGTGTTAGTAGCTTGTTTTTTTTGGTGTGGATTATTTGGTTTAGCGATATCTTTTGATCATGGAAAAGTCTTGGAATTTCATTCCTTACTTTCAGTGTGAACCATGTTATAGTTTACATCTTTTTTTTTATTGTAGAGGGAAAGTCGTCTTTTAAAGAAAGAAAAAGAAATGGAACAACAAGCTTATTCAAAGGTAAGTTATTATACTTTATATCCTTGGCCAATCACATTGGCTTCTTTGGTTTTTACTAATTCTTTCCAAAATGGTGTAACTCTTTACACCAACTTGGGCACACAAGATGCAGAACGTACAAATTGGTGTGGAATTGAAATGGAAACACAAGTTTTGTACAGAGTAGAAAATGTAGTCCATGGTGAGCAAAACGAGAAAGTTAACACATTTAGGCAAGTTTCTCCAAGAATTGTGTACAACTATTGCTTTCTTTCCTACAGTCAGATGATTGAAAATTTAAGGAAAAACATTTAAATGAAGGGTAGGGTGAGGCTCATGGAACTCAACCTGTTTCTGAAAATGAAGCTGAACAGTTCACCCTTTCAGCTCCCAAACACATTGGATCCATACTTTTCATCTTGCCAGTTTAGGAGAGTTTTGCTTTTTATTCACAGTACCAAACTTTGTTTGATTAATTGCTGTTTTCTCGTAATCAAAGGTCTTGTTCTGTATGAGCTATGCAAGGAGAAACTCGATATTGATAAACTTAGCTGGGGTTGAAAGTTGATGGCTGGCCAGCTGCTTGCTTTGCACCAGCATTGTTGTTCTTAGATCTAGAAAAAAAAACTATGTTTATTACCTTTACATACTTTACTTACCAACAAAACAGTTTTACGTTGTTTGTAAATCAAATTTACGGAGTGTTTCAAGTTACATAGTATGTAAATGCTCTATGAAAGCATAAATTTTTATAGTATGTAGACCCATATTTACAGACAATTTACATACTATGTTTGAGGTCTAACTTTTCCAGTGTAGCTGTTGTCACCAACAGTCCTTTATTATTATCATTATTATTATTGATATTATTATTATTATTGTCATTCTTTAATATCATTA
>JAOBRD020814394.1:0-13392 GCA_027575215.2 Hydrozoanthus sils
TGATGGTGGTGATGATGATGATGATGGTGATGATGATGATGGTGGTGGTGATGGTGATGGTGATGGTGATGGTGATGATGATGATGATGATGTTGATAATGATAATGGTGATGGTGATGATGATAATGGTGATGGTGGTGATGATAATGGTGATGGTGGTGAAGATAATGATGATGGTAATGGTGATGTTGGTGATGGTGCTAATGATGATGGTGATGTTGATAATAATAATGGTGATAGTGATGATGATAATGGTGATGGTGGTGATGATAATGGTGATGGTGGTGATGATGATGATGATGGTGATGATGATGATGATGGTGATGGTGATGGTGATGATGATGGTGATGTTGATAATGATAATGGTGATGGTGATGATGATAATGGTGATGGTGGTGATGATAATGGTGATGGTGGTGAAGATAATGATGATGGTGATGGTGATGTTGGTGATGGTGGTGATGATGGTGATGGTGGTGGTGATGGTGATGGTGATGATGATGATGATGGTGATGATGGTGATGATGATGGTGATGGTGATAATGATGATGGTGATGTTGAAGATGATAATGGTGATGGTGATGATGATGTTGGTGATGATGATGGTGATGGTGATGTTGATTGTGGTGATGATGATAATGGTGATGGTGGTGATGATGATGATGGTGGTGATGGTGATGTTGGTGATGGTGCTAATAATGATGGTGATGGTGATGATGATGGTGATGGTGGTGATGGTGATGGTGATGACGTTGATCATGTTGGTGATGGTGCTGATAATGATGGTAATGATGCTGGTGATGATGATGGTGATGTTAATAATAATTAATTTTGATAATATGATGTTAATGATTAGGATAGCAATGGTAATGACAAGATGATTATTATTAATGAAATACTGACGCTGTTTTTATCAGTAAACGATCACTCATCTAATCAGCGGACGCCAAAACAAACTTTTCAGTTACTCCATAACATATTACATTACTGCCTAGAAAAGAGTTGGAAGACCTACTGAATGATTTCCTGGTCAACCTCACAATGAATTGTATCTTCTCTCTTAGGGATATAATTCTTGATAACAAGATGGACTTCACTGATATTATCAAGTTTTTTAACGGTAAGTTCTGTTTAACTTATTACATACGACAGAATCAATGAAGGGTCTCTTTAATTGTTATTTGCAGGGGTTGGGGGGGGGGGTAATTCTGGTATGCCCTTTTGTTCCACAGTAATTTGCTAAGTATGGTCATTACGATGATTGTTAATTTGGTTGATTTTCAAGCTAGTTCGCAAACGGAAGATATATTAAATACACTAAATGAAACGTTTTGGAAGCACAGCTCTTTCTTGAGCAAATTACAGATTATGATAATTATGATGATGATGATTATGATAATTATGATTATAATTATTATGATGTGCAAGAAGCGTTTAGACCGTAAAACTACTCTCAAAAGCTGCGAAGTTTGTATTTGACACTGTTAAATTTTACCCCCACACCAAAATCTTCAGTCTTTGTCCAACCATCCCACCCCTCCCCCTTTGGAAAAAGATGGTACGGCCTGCCCTGGTGAGGATCACTGCACATACAAAATTGTTGTTTTACACTTAGGAATAGAGTTTATTCATTAGTTTAGTCATCTTCTGCTCATCTGACAGTTTTGTTGTGTGTATATTACCTATATTTTAACAACCTCATTAGCTCGGTCTGCCCGGGAACTATTTGCCCGAGGTCTTTCACTGCACAGACCGGGTGTAACTTGCATGATTTCAGTTTTAAGTCGGTAAAAGAGAACAGATCTGTGCGCTTGTGTTAGCGAGAAACCAGTCCAATAACTCCCCGGTCCTGTATGAGAAGTTATTGGATCGATTTTCGGCCACAGGATTTGGTTATTGGACTGACAAATTTGGCTTGCCACATAAAAAAGACTAGTTCATTATAGTTTGATGTTTTCTTCTCATCCAAACAGAAATGGCCGAGGGGCATGACGCCAGAGCTGTACTAAAGGCCGCGCGGAGCCTGGTGAGCAAAGTCCAAAAACTCGTCAGAAACCAATAGTTAGATTTATTACCAGCAAAAAACGGTAAAAATGGTTGCATTAACCATTAACATGAAATTTATTAAATTAATTTAGTAGTAAGTAAATTAAATCAAATATTTATTGAACTATACAGAAGTAAATAGTTTATGTAACTAATGTCTTTTCATTGTGGTTGTTGAAATACCTTATATAGAGGTAAGCAAGGCAGAAAGTTTACAACCAAACTGTCGTTTTTTTACGTTTCGTGTGACACAACTGAAGTTAACCCTTATCCTACTAAAAACGGTTTCAACAAAAATAAACAATCTTGTAGTTTTAAAACCGCTGCTTGAAAACCTACAAAGTGACTATTCATTTTCTTTGTTTTTACAAGTAGATTTTGAAAATGCTCATTGTTTCAACAAATTCTGGAATTTGTAATTTTGTTGAGGTTTTATGACTTTGTTATTAAAAACTTTGCAGGATAGGAGTTAATATTATAATGTCCGGTCGAGAAACACATTTTTAGTAGATAATTTTAAACTATACTCGACATGCTTTAGAGATTTTATTCTATTTAGTTTAGAAGTTCTTCAGAAGACTGAGTAAATTGGTAAATATGCTTTATTGTACAAGGTCAGATATTATTTCCGCCGAGGGAAAGTTCTTTAGATGAAAAACTGTTCAGAAAAATGCAACTTAATTGCAAAGTTTGCTCGCAACTAAAAAGATAATTTTTCGTGGTTTACTTACATCTGATGCATGGCTGAGTCAGTGTGTAGTTGTAACTTTGTAAAACTGTTGTACAGTTCCGGCTGGCCGAATTAATCAGAGGATCCAAACCTGGGCTAAAGATATTACTCAAAGTAATTAATACAAATAACTTGTAGAAAGCAACAAGCATGCTATCACATTATCAGTCCCCCCTCCCCTTGCGGGGCACTCCCTTGAAAAGTGGGTAGGGTGCTCGACGGACGGATTTGAAAATGGCCCTAAAAGGTTCGCATATATTAACAGAGAGGCTGATTTTATACCCTAAAAGGTACAACATATTTTATTCAACCACGACTTTTGGTGTAAATTTGCAATAAACGCTTTTTATTTGTTCCTAAAAGGTACGAAGTAAGCGACCATAAAAGGTACGCGGGGGTCTTATTTTCGACCCTAAAAGGTCCTTTGAGCACACCTACCCACTTTTTAAGGAAGTCCCCCCATCCCGGATTATCAGCCTGCATTTTGAACAAAAACCAGAGGCCAAAGTCCACTAAAGATGCGGGTGATCAAAGGTAGATGCTTGTCTCTTTCTACTTGAACAGATAAACTACCGTTCTTGTTTTCTTTTAGATAAACTGTGAACGGGCAATGGTAGTTCAATCATTTAAATAACCGGCTTGCAGGTGGTTGAGTGGTTTGTTTGCGCGGAAAACTCATCAGACACTGCTTGCCGCCATCTTGGACCAAGATGGCATGGCAAGCCTTGCCTGGTGAGTTTTGCGCGCTAACAAAAGACCCAGTCGCCAGCAAGAAGGCTATCATTAAAAGCAATTTAATTAGCTCTCTGTGTAAAGAGATTAACTGCTTGTAAATAGAAAATACAGTGGGGGTTTAATAGGGCGATATACTACCCGTCTAATGGGGTCTATGCTTAGATATCTTAAACAGAGCAGGTATTTAACTCTGAAACGAAGATATGTCGGGGTAACATTTCTTGTAATGCAAATGTCTCGACGATAAAGAAGCTATTTAAACTGAATTGTAAATGCCGAGTTATTCAATTGCTTGGTATAACAATACTTCGCAAACAGCGCTTAAACTAGTAGTTGTAAAATCAAAATTTCAATTCTGATTCGCTTTTCATATCACTTGCTTTAAAATTAATAGTTCTTGTGAGATCACTTTCTCTTCTAGCTAAAAACAATCGTAGAACTACTGGCAATAGATTATTTTATAAAACACATTCTTATACAACCGCTCCGTAGTAATCTGTTCAATTTTTTGCGTCAGAAGAAGTTAAGTCTGGACCAGGACATTGCTGTCGTTTTTTGGTTGGTTAAAATGGCAATTTTTTCAAATGTTCGAGTTTACAAGGTGGTCTCGCATTCAAACAAGGGATAGACTAGTTCAACTACCATGCTGTAGCACAAAGGGGTGTGTAAGGATTCTCGAAAACCGTTTAGGTAACCGCGCACTTCCTTTTGTCCTGAAGAGGTAACCGCGCACTTCCTTTTGTCTCGAAGAGGTAACCGCGCTGTTGCAAACTACAAGTACGAAAAAGATGGCGAATTGTACATTTTCCCACAATTCTTACCAGATAAAATTCTAAAAACGTCCTTAAGATTTGGCACACACGGTGTTGTTTGTACAAGGAAGAGTTTTACCAACTGCTACCAACGCTGAGCTTCTTTTAGTGGTGAAAGGTTTGCAACGCATTGTGGTCAAATGTACAGACGCCATCTTTTTGGGAATGATTAATAGCAACCTCGTACCCGGGCTCTTCCCTCTCCCGAAGAGCCTGGGTACGAGATTGGGTCAATAGTTCCAAAGTCGTGTCTGGTTTTGAAGTCAAGATTTGAGGATTGCAAGTTTTAGTGACGAGCAATCCAAGCTGAAGCAGAAAATGGATTGGTGAGGAAAACCTTCTGTGGACGCATTTAAATACACGAAAGCGATTTGTCCAAAACTAGGCGAAGTTTAAAGCGCATAATTGTGGCGCACGATTATGAAAAGAAATTGTGAATCAGTTTGTTCTTGAAGATGGTTGTGCGTAGCGTTAGATAAAAAGCCGTGACGGGCTGGATGTAAAGGGTGTCGTGCTCAACTCAGTGCTGTCACACTTAACTCACTCTAGACAGCACGGACAAAATGGCTTATTGATATACATAGAGGATATTGCATGGCCATGCGGGTGAGTGAGCGAAGCAAACGAATGAGATACTTTCAGCACAAGAAGATAAAATATGTTTCCCCAAACGGCCATGTAATGTTTTGTTTACTTTATAGATACTGATGAAATTCCTACACAAAACATAGCTTTTTAAAAAAAACCGCCCGTGCGCCTTAGCGAGAAGCTCTCTTCTAATTGGCTAATCATGTTTGTAACCATGGCGACACCAATATCTTCACACGTGAAAGATAAATATGATGTCTTGACTGCGCACAATTAAGATATGATATTTTAGTAAAAGGAAAAATCCTGGTATTTCGTAAGTATCTATATAATAAAAGACTACGTCATATAGCCAGCATAAGACTGTATTGATTTGCTAATGAACTTGATTTTTTTCGTTTGACATTTTAAGAAATGCACGCCGGAAAGTCGTGTGGTTTTGTAGCTCATGTTTTTACACTGAAGAAGAAACGAGTTTTAGCTGCTAAAATCCTGTGAATAGAATACAGTAACGTCGTCAGTTACATACACGCAACAAATACAGTTTTAACTGCTTTAAAGTTACCTGATTCCTTAGTGCTATGGGTTAATTGTTTGTTCAGCTTCCTAATGACCGTATTCCTAATGATTGCTATAGGGTATATAGCTGTTATTCTGTGCAAGCTCGAGTACCCAACATTGGGCGGTATGTCCTGTGGGTAAAAACTATAAATAAAATTGTTGTTAATTTTATTAGCGTGTTAAATTAATCTGTTTTCTTTTGTTCCTTGAATTTAATCTAAGGCCATGTTTATACGATCCTGGAGTTATCCCTTCCACCCGGGACAACTTGACCTACAGTTTATTTGAAGTTTTGAACCCGGGACAATTAGCCTTGTGTTCACATGATAATAGAGACCTTACGCACGAGACGCCCGTGTTGCCACGGAGAACGACCGGAACTCAAATAGCAGTAGTTGACGCGTACTTACACACGTCATGTGGACGTGATGATCAACACGGAGGCCGCCAAACACCGCGGTCAAGCGTCTGCGCATGCTCCATGCGTTTGACCGCGGTGTTAGGCCGCCAAGACGCTTTTCACCTGACGATTACCACGACCACATGACGTGTACAAGTACGCATCAACTACTGATATTAGATTTCCGTTCAGCCTCCATGGCAACACGGACGTTTGTTGCTTAAAGTCTCTAATATGTGGCCCATAGCGATTCGACCGTGGGAAATGATTTGTAAAGCATAAACACTGCACTAAAATTGTTTCTTGACTCGAGTTGTCCTGGGCAGAATGGACAAACTGTTTTTATGGAGAGAGATATCCCGGGTGGAAGGGTGTCTTAGGTACCCGAGAGAATCCTTCTAAACGGGACACCATGTAAAATGTTGTCTCGCCCAAATAACTCGGCTAAGTGAGATATTCCTTCCTCCCTGGCCAACTTTTCTCATATAAACAGGGCCTAAACCTCCACGAATCTCGAATCATAGACAGCAAAGTGATACACTCCTTTTTATCAAAAATATTGCACCAAAAAATAAACCAAACCGTCGCATCAAATCTTTTAAGAAATTATGTATCATTTAAATTTGCCATGTTTTTAAAGTATTGCGGATACCGCGAAAGGGGAAGGAAACTTTGGGACTTTCGGTCCACTTCTTTCTCGGGTGTTTTTCTTCGGAAGAGAGAAAATAACGAGTGTTAGTAATAAAGATTACATGAGTTGTCACTCAACTATAGTTCAACTAAGGTGTACACATGATGACACCAAATTGCGTTTTCCTGCACTAAGGCGAGGTTCGGTGGTGATACTTGCTATGTACAGTGTAACGAACATTCCATTGAATAAACATGGTAGAACAGAGAACGAATTATTGAACAATAAAAAACAGTTAAAAATTGATCCAAAACTCCTGCGATTTACCACCAAGCCTCACTTTGATGCGCTTTTGATGTCATCAAGCATAAAGGCCATTGGCCATCTGCAGCCAGCAATCACGTGCTTAGATACCGCATAGCAACGCCAAACTGAAAAGCAAGAACTCCAATAAACGCAAAATCGCTTTCTGAAGTTCGATAAAATGATGCCACAAAACATTACCATACGCACATTCTAGAGTTGCCATATTGTTTAGTTAGGAGATCAATTACACACTGGAACCTTTGTGAAATGTAAAGTAAGTAAATGAGAAAGTATCGCTTTGTGGTTTTGAAGTTCTTGATTTTAAGTGAGTGCCAGCTATCCAGTATGGCGTTGCTATGCGGTATCTAAGCAGGTGGCCGCTAAATTTTTGACATAATTTAGTTCTTTGGCCGCAAGGGTAAAACAGACAAAATATCATAATGAGTTCCGGTGATATTCAGTAATCAGTACATTCATAAGCACTGTTCAATTGCGGTAAAGACTGCAACGTGCAGAGCTTGGAATATGTCTTCGTCAGTCGAACGCATTTCACTAAAGTATGCTCCCCAGCGAACGCAAAATGCAATTTTCGAAAACTTTCGCTGGGGAGCATACTTTCGGACTCCTCTCAATCTAATTTTCTCAATACAGATCAACAAGCCCCCTCCGCCTCTCCCGTACAATACAGGGTAATTTCGGTTACCATATGTGGTGTTTGTACTGTTTTGATGGTTAGGGAATTTTGTAGCTAGCTTTGTTTAGAATTATTATGAGAAGTGCAAATGATAGTTTTGACTTAAGCCGTTTTCCGTCATCTTACAAGCCGATTTCTCTTCTTGTTCAATTCACCTGTAATGCTGTTACAACAAATGGAATGACAGCATGAACTAATCGTCGTCAAAGTAGTAAAGTTGTTATACAACAAGTTGGCTATTTATAATACCGTAAACTCTCTAATATGCCACCTATCTAAAAAGCCCCCGTCTTGCCGGCAAATGCGAGAATGTGACTTAACGTGGTTTAATAGCGTTTGACACAAGGATATTCGCTGATGCATTGTTATCAATCTTGCCTTTGTTCTTGTGGTAATTCTCTTGGCGGTGTTCCGTCTGACAGTAATTCCCTAGAATAGTCTTATATTGAATTATTGCATTACAGAGCGTAAAGAATGACGCAGTCAGAGAGTATAAAAATGGATCTTCATTTGTTTGTTTCAATAAAAAGGCCCTCAATAGAAGAGACTTCTTTTGTCTGCATGCGCGGTCATTTTTCTCTCTAAAGTTTGAAAATTGAGTTTGCAGTTCACTAAGTAAGCGTGTTTTACTATAGCTTCACCGTCTTGTCAAGTGAGTTAGTCAACTTTTCAAAAATGGAAAAACACGGGTGAGTTATCCGTAATCCTTGATCAGATTTACATACAACTCTGACGACATTTTATTGTGCACTGCAACGTTATACTGTGTTCGACTTTTGTACTTTTTTAATCTCAACTAAACCCTAAAGAAAATTTTTGATTGGCTGAGGACGAAACTGCGAGTTTTGCTGGAACAAAAGCCAGCTTATCGACATACTGGAGCCATAGTGGTTTTGGTTTTTGAGCTGATCAGCTGAACTGAACGAGCTTGTTAGTTTATTAATATTATGGACTCGGTCGCTTCGCAAACAAGCACTGACGGGGCGCGGGCTGCCTTTTACGGTATGGCTTTCTTGCAGAACATTTTCTTTATGATAGCAGATAAATATGTTTATAATATCATATCTTTATATATCTTTAAATGATGTTCAACAACAAATAACAGCAGACAGTACCGTTAGTTTTCTGCTCGGCGGTTGCGCAATCATGTACCGCGTGGCTTTCTGTGGAAAGAGACTTTCAAACCCTGAAAACTAATTTTTACCAAAAACTGTGCAATTTTTTCAGTGACATCTTTATTTTATTTGCCAGCCGAAAGAAATCGATTCAGCTATGGCAGGGGCGGATACAGGGGGGGTGGGTTTGGTGAATTTCCACCCCCCTGTTTTACACTACCGAAAAAAACAAAACAAAGATACGATTTATCAATAATTTGTCACTGAGCGTCAACAAAACAGGCAAAATATTCGCAAGTTTACAGATAGTCAACGATTTTAGAGCCCGCGTAATATTGTTATTGATGCGCAAAGAATATATGCAAAATGCGATGAGTTGAGAGGCACCATATTGTGGTTGTACGCGTTAATATTGTCATCACTGCGAGCCGTCGAACTGATGACGATCGCTTCTATCCGAATGACAAGGAAGGGAGCTTAGGTGTTAAACTAAGACTCTGGCAAATGAACAAAGGCATGCTATGAAGAACTTTGGATACATCTTGAACTTTTTCTGTGCAAAGAAGATGTTACAGCCCACATAATACGCCGAGTTGTCTCTTCTCCGTTCAAGATCGCCTTGTAGATGTATGTCTGGGCTTCAAAAAGATTGAAGATGTTACCACCTTTTACAATGGCATTCGCGCTGAAATTGGCGTGCATATCCACCCACCTTTTTGAAATCCTGTATCCGCCCCTGTATGGTACTGAACGCTCTGAATATTTATGGTTTGAACACTTATGAAAAAGGTGTTTATGTACAGTAAGAGTTGATATGTGGAGAAGAACGCAGGATACTCGCTTTCGTTGCTTAAGTGAAACAATATGTTGCAAAGCACCTATACAAAATAAGAAAAAATTGCTACCCAGGTGCAAAAACAAAGTCAGAACCAATCTCGATATTCCATAAGGAAGTTGGCTTACTGCAGCTTGGTAAAAAATTTTCTCTCATTCGAGAATCCGATTAATATATGACTATTAGACTCATTGAGACGTATGTCCAGCGGGAACAGACGAGAACATAACTGAAATGACTCGGCTCTCTATAGCTATCTCTCTTTAGCTAAGTGGGTAGGTAGAGCATCTGACCGGTAATCAGAGGGTTGTGGGTTCGATTTGCGTTAGTGACTCAGGATTTTTTCTTGCAAACTTGTGAATCAATAATTTCTTCAACTATGTATCCAAGTTGCTTACTACCTTTCGATAATAGAAGCAAGTATAGCAACGTACTATTGGACACATTGAGCGAGACATGACAAGCGGGAATAGAGAAGTACTTTACCTGTGACTCGACTCCCCATATATACGAGTCACGTCAGAGATTTGCGATTACCGTTAGGAACTCGGAATTTTCTGAGCAGTTTAACTATAAGATGTTGATATTGATAAGTAAAGCAACCGCAAATTAGGGGGCCGGGACTAGATGGTCTTTTTCCTTTCAACAACTATATTTCATTTGACCGTTATTGACCAAAGATGACGTCAAACTGTAGCGAGGACCAAAAACGGTACTACAGGAGACAAAGATATATGTGAATATAGCTTTTACTGCCAGCTGAACAACAGCAAATTTTGAAAAGAAACTTCAGATTTAATAATTTTACCTATGCCCCCAATAGTTTTTTGCTTCCGTCGCCCAGCAACCTCGTTCCCAGGGGGGGGGGGGAGGAAAGGAAAGGACCCTGGGAACGAGATTGGATGCCTGTATATATACGAGTTAAGGGAACCTACACTCCAAAATTATTTTCGTATATGTTTAAGACCATCTGCTTAGGATTCCAGAAAAGTTAATTTAGGGAAAGTGTCAAAACAATGGTATTTTTAAGGAACCCAATTTTGTTGGCGGAGGTGGTGGGTGGCGGCACAGACCTCCTACCCACCCGCCCCTCCCCTCATCACCTTTCCCCCATCACCTTTTCAGAGCTCAATTTCTCAAAACCTGATTTAGGGGTATTGTTTTTTATTGTATTATGGATCCTCTCTCCAGAAGGAAGGCATTGGTGCAAGCACTTTGTCAATATCTATTTTAGTGAACATGATATTTGCTCCTGAAATTCAGCCTTTTTGAAAAAAAGTGGTGGGTGGCGGCACATAATACCCCACCCCCTAAATTGGGTTCTTAGGAAGTATCATTGTTTTGACCTTTTCCCTTAAAGGGCGTCTCATCGCTGTATCGTTAAAGACAGTTTCCAAAACGTTCAAGGTGAACGCTGAGGAAGCCGCCATCGTTGCGCCCGCGATCTAATCCGTGACGTCACAACGTCAACTTTCAGTTTGTTATCGAAGAAATGTAAGATTTTTGTTACGTTGCTTAAAAAGGAAAACGTTCTTTATTCTACTGGATAGTTTTAAGAAAAATGCAAGCAATAAAACAGGCCGAACGAGACAACAGAGCTGATTCTTTTGACAGTTTGACGTTGTGACGTCAGACATCAGTGCAACATGGCGGCATCCATGGGATTGGCTAGTTCTTTCTTTACTCATTTTCGCAGAATACAAGTTAATAAAAACGAGAAAGTACATTTTTGGAATCCAAAATTGATCTTTACTCGCTCAATGCATTTATTGCGTTTGTTTTTAACCGAATATCGTTTCTCTTTGTTAAATCATAACTAGAAGAATCTTTATCACTTTTAAAAGGGTTTTGTTCAATTTTTTTGCTGTCGGTACTTTTCATCGTAGTTTTTCAACCTTTTTTTTTCAGAAACGCCTTAGATTCTATCTAAACGTTTCGGCTAATAATTGCGAGTATATGATCAAGTGATAAAATTTTCACACAACTACGTTTAAGAATATATATAGTTCATAATAAGTATACGCAAAGGAAACTAGAAAGACTGTTCAGTCTCCGTGTATTTGGTTCGTATACAAGCATTTTCTTGTAGAAATGGACGGATTTTGTATAAGAATATTATGCTGTGATTATCTGGCTTTGTTTCAATGTAGTTTCGTTTCTTTGTTCTTCTATTTTACATAAATTAATAGTTAATCGAGCAAGACTAAATGAAATCAAAACTCTTCGCCTTATGACAGCTGTATGCCAAGATATTCATTTGATCTATATTGACGTAGATTATCGTTGCGTTGCTGTCAAACAGAACTCGACCAAAATAACTCAAGTCGACGCTAAAAGATCAGATGAAGAAGTTTCGTTTCTGAAAACAGTTCTTTACGTTTAATTTAATAAATATATGATCTTTAAACTTCAGTCAAGTTTTAATTATTTTATCTGTGAACCTAGCCGGAATATGCGAAGAAAATTCAGACGATTTTAAACTCAAACACTCACGAACAACGAGTGTCTACTTTGGTTCTTATGATAAAGATCCTGAAGCCAGATTTATCTTTGAAAACCGTCCGGTTCAGTTCCTCAAACAATAAATTGAAACATTAATTACTTTCGACCGGATGTGGATTATAATAATACACACTTTTTTTTTATAAAAAACCTTTTTTGTAAGAACATCGGGCTGAAATCGGTCAAAATTTACAAAAAAAGTTTAGCTTAGGAATGGCCGAGAATTCTATTTTGTTACATTTGTCATCACGGAGACAAAACCATGGGTTTTTTTTTAACTTTAAGCTTCCTTAACGTTTCCGGTTGAGAATCATAATCATCTTTATTGAGGAAACTTTTTTTTCAAAACAAGAAAAAACCGCAAAATGAGTACATACTTTTTTGAATGAGAATGAGAACACGAAAAAAAAATTTCCGATCCTCGTTGTTCTTATAAAGTTTTTCTTTTAAAAAAAATAACGTCTACACCAAATACGTATAATTATATCAAAACATCTTTTAAAAAGAACATTTACATTTGAGGCTAAAATCTCCCAAATGTTTAAGAACATCTAGCCTCGACCCAAAATTAAAACGTTCTTGTAAAAAAGAGCACGTGGACTATGTGACAAAACTTATCAATGATCTTCTTCGAACTTCGACTAGATATATATAGAACTCCGACAGCCGGCAGTTTTCCACCAGTTGCAAAAAAGTTTTGGAGTGAATTCTGTGTGATTTTTTAATAAAAAGGGCTTTGAGTTTCAGAAAATTGTTTCGGTAAAATTTGGTGCTAAAATGGTTTCCACATGACTTTTCCGGCGTAAAGGAGGATTTTGAATAAAATTGTTTACACTATCTTAGTTTTGCTTTTCTCGCGCTTTTTTGATTAAAATCACTTGCCACATACACGTGAGTTGTCGGGAAACGCCTCTTCGTAGTTTAATCAGATACGCACGGAGATGAGAAGGCGGTTTGACGCAATGGGAAGCGACACAATTTGCTTTAACGTCGCCAACAGTCGAAAACAAAAGAGTGAACCCGTTGTGCGTGGAAGTATTTTCTATAGTAAACAGTTTCATACACGCGTACGTGGGGGGCGTGTGCGGTTTAAATCTCTTTTATATAAACTTAAAACACATGTACATTCTAATCTCTCCGTATCGAGAACCGTTTAAACGGGACTATAATCGCTGTAGTTCATTCGGTGATCAACTGAAGCCAGGAAACACTTGGACGGGTATGTTAAAATATCATAGTGATAACTTTTTATCCAGTGAGTCACTCTTATTTCTAAGATTGTTTTCAGATTTGACTTTAAACCAAGCTAAAGGTTAACTTTTATATTTTTTAAAACTGCCATTAGGTCAAGCTGACGTTTCGAGCGTTAGCCCTTCGTCTGAGCATCAGATGTTCAGACGAAGGGCTAACGCTCGAAACGTCAGCTTTTCCCATCAT
>JAOBRD020814501.1:0-30141 GCA_027575215.2 Hydrozoanthus sils
GTTGAGCAGGCTGAAAACACAACCTTAGCTCGGTAGTATACACGAAACGAGCGGGAGTTTCGTATTTGTTTACAAAATGGTGGAATGGAAAATTTCGAAATTTTCGATTTTCAAAATTGCGAAAATTTGTCAGGCGCTTATTGCTTTGTCAAAGCGAGGCTGGGCAAGCCCGGTCGTGCAATTATATTAGAAAGTTTAAGCCCGGTTTGGCGGGATCCCGGACGGTTGTTACCGAGATCTCGGCAAACCGGACTAAAAATTTTCCATGTAATCGCGAGTCTATTTTTTACAGAGTTAATACTGATAGCCGGGATCTCAGTAGAAAACTCAGCCCGCCCAACCGGGCTAGCCCGTTGAATATAGTCGGGGCCTTAAAATAGAAGTTTTTTCTTGCATGATGTGATGTCTATCGAGTTTCATCGATTGTCGAATTGCTGACAGTTTGTTATTGGGCATCCAGCTGATAATGAACAGCAACTGTTTTGTTGTTTTCAATTTCAGTTATACCTACAGTTTATGTCTGTAACTATTAAAATCATGAAATAAAACCAGTGAGGCTCACGCGCTCATTGGTCCGTGCGCGACCGAACCACGTCTGTAAGAGAGTACATATATACAGACGCGTTATTGACGTACATGTAAGGAGAATTCAGGTTTTGAGAATGAATTACACGTTCCTTTGATTCAGTTTCAAATTCGTTTTTTGGTTACTTTATAAAAGCAATAAAACGCATTCGTTTTTATAAAAAACTAAGCAGATAGACACGATAAATGCACTTAAATATTGCCGCTTTTATAAAGTACAACTAACGTTTAGGTAAAACGAAGTTCCTCATGTATTTACTCAAGTTTACAAAATCAAATCGTTCATCTGAAAAATGTTGTTTGTAAAGGACTTGAAAGTATTTTTCTCACGAAAGCACAGCTTCATTTGGGTAATTCTGTTATTTTGATGTCCAAAATAGTTTCTGAAAAACAAAAATCAAGGCGAGGCCGCTGCGAAAGGTGATACTTGTCGCGAGAGGATTAAATGATCCACAGTATAGCGGTTTGGTTTATATTGCAGCAATACTTTACACTGCACATGTGACAAAGTTAGAAATACCGGCAGCACAATTTGATTCAATTCTTTACTAAATATACTTAAAGAAAAAAGAACAAGACGAAGCAAGTCTGAATTTTAAAGACGAGCAGCGCCCAAAAGTCTTGTGCAACAGATGATCAGGCTCTGTTATAAAGCTTGTATCATCATTAGCTTAATGAAGCACACAAAAATAGATTACTTAGATCAAAAAAACAGACGGATCACATATAAACGATCATGTCAAGTATGACGTTCAATCTGTTTTTCAAAATATTATGAACTATCTGCAAACGAACCGAGGCTAATAATTTGTAAATTATATTCCTGAAGTAAAATCCCCCTTCCCCCCCCCCAAAGTAACAGTACTTTTTTGCCCTCCTATTAAATCCGAAAGTAGCGGCCCCTTTTGCAGGCAAAATTCAGAAGTAACGGGGATCGTTACTTTCGGAATTCTACGGTAGTCTTGTTTTGTTTATTGTTTGTTCATCGTACGTATAGGAATAATGTGTTCCCTCTTTGTCCGAGATCATTTCGAATTAAAAACGTTTGTAGTCTACCAAAAGTAGCGGCCCCTTTTGCCGGCAAAATCCGAAGGTCGCGGAGGCCGTTACTTTCGGATTTTGCCGGCAAAATCGGAATTCTACGGTAGTATTTCATTATGGCCCATGTCAACACGTTTATATGAAAAAAGAAAACTCAAGTAAGAGGTAACAAGCAGTAAACACGGTTCTGAACACGTTTCTCGGACATAAAAAGGTTCTATGACCGCATCAGCTCAATCTATTAAAAATTGCTAAAAAAATTCATCTCCTAAAGAACTTGGCAAAAACTTTTCAATTTTAAGGTATGAATCCAGCTGCCAATGAATTATGGACCGGTCGTGTACTCTAGAAAGCGTTCTACCTTTTCGGGTGTTTCATGGTGCACTAATTAATATTACATTTCTAGCGCCTATTACAAAATCCTGCGGGCCAATTGGCCGATAATCGGTCCAATAAGTTCTCCTATTGGACAGGAAGAGATAATAGTTTGTTCTCTAGCTTTCACTGACCAAAAACTGAAGCTAAGTAATAATTGTCTAAACAAACTCGTTTACTCGGTCAATCTTGGAAAATATTTGTCCTCGGTCTTTCGAGACCTAGTTTGGGCAAATCCGCGCACTCGGTTTATATAGATTTATATAAAAACAAACTAGCCCTTTAGTCTCAATGATTTCATAATCCAAAAGACGGTTTTGGAAGAGTTTCTACATTAACCCGACCTATTTTCTTATTGTTATTTTATGATCTAAACTTTGAAGTCAGCAGTGTTTGACATACGAAAGCGTGGTAATGATAAACAAACAGCCAGTAAAATGGCATTGAGGCCACACTGGTCAGAAGGAACTAAAGACTATACTGAACCCTTTAATGTTAGGCGTCGTCAGAACGGCGTAGCTAACAAACAGGCTCTAATTTATGCTTAGTTAGGCCTCAGCGCCATTTTATTGGCTGTATCTATACCATTATATAGTACGCATGTACAACACTGCTGATTTTACAACACTAGTCAGATCCCACAAGCACAACGCTTACACTGTTTTAAAAATTTGAAAGGTGATTTTATTCTTTCTGCGGACAAAGCATTCATGCCTTGCTAATATTTTTGAAAAAGCTATACAGTATGTATAAGTATAACTCAAAAAGGAACACAACATGGGGCAACACGTTTCCTTTTTACTTCCCCTTTAATTCGTTGTGAACCACCAAAGGCCTTTTTGAAAAGAGATACAAGAAAAAAGAGAACAGTTATCCCGCCGAAAAGAAAATACGTTTAACTAGGTTTAGCCTGCGTAGCGGCTGTACTTCAAGAGAAAGGCAAAGTGTCAATCGAGCGGGCCGCCATGCTGAACGCGCGAGCAAAAGAAAGACCTCTCTCTCCAGGCTATTCTTTCTCTCGCGCGTTCAACATGGCGGCCGCTCGACTGATGTTTGTTCCCTTCCCAAAAACACAGCCGCTACCCGGGCTCATTTACGTTCAATCGACTGTGTTTTTCTTCTCTTGTTCCTCGAGTTTTTTCTCTTCGGCCATACAAAATACCATTGTATGGCATATGGACTGGCACTTTGCGGGTAATACAGAAAATCAATCGTCAGCTCGCTTCTACAGTCAGATCTGCTGTTCTCCCAGATGTCTTTTCCATCATGTGCAGGTGCAGAGAGCCATCCCTGTAACAACAACATCAACATCAACAAGAACAACAGCTTTGTTTACCCTTTTGATTACAACTTACAAATATATGTGCAATAGAAAAAATACTGCAGAATTTGGCTTTTCAAAATTATAGTACTAGGAAGCCCAACTACATTGGATTAGATTAAAATACCTAGTCGGAAACACACACACACACACAACTGGCAGAAGCACAACACAGAATGCAAATATCTGGGTGACAAAATACAGATTACTCCTTAAGCGGCAAATACATCACAAAAACGAAAAAATAATATGAAGGTTTAAGAAAAGCTGTACTGCGATTACACTTGAATAAAAGAAAAAAGTAGCAGACAAAACAAGATTGGTGTTTACTTAGAAATTTTTTTTTAAGTTTATCTTTAAAAAAAAACCTTAGAGAGAAACAAATAACCAGAAACAACTTTGGATAGACCAACATTTACAGCATTCATTAAGGGATGGTTGTCCTTGCTAACATATGCAGGAATTTTTCATTTGCAAACATTCTTATCACACAAGATACTTCCATTAACATACACAATTATAAACAATTCCTGTAACACTTAAACACGTTATAGTACGAGACTTTATGAGCGATTGCTTAGAGCTTCATACCACCCCTCTAAGTAACTTATCGTCTGATGCAATGAATCTCTTTTGTTAGCACTCTGTTTAACAACTGTCAGATAGTAATGAGTACCGTAACCCCCCCCCTGCAAAACATAACCACACAGCAATTTTGCAAAATAGTTGTGGATCCTAGAGGCAAGGATGCCAGCCATAGTCTATTTACAAATCGAAACTAAATGAACCAGGGAATTCAAAGACAACTATGGAAAACGACCACAAACAGGGCAACTTTAGGATCAGTTTTGAAACGCATACATTTGAATTTGGAACAAAACAGATATTTCCCCATTTTCACGTATTTGTACCTCAAACCAACTCTTGTTCGTATAACCATAACCTCAGTTTTTGAACTTTACCAAAAATAACGAGAATTCTTTGAAAAAAAAGCAAGGTCGGAATGTTTGTACTACCGTTCTGTTTTGTTTAAAATACTGTAACTTTTGAATGGTGGCACAGTGGCCAAGTGGTTAGTGTGTTCTACTCGTAATCCTATGGTTGCAAGCTTGAGCTGAAGTCAGACCACTGTGTTATGCCTTGAACAAGACACTTTACCAGACTTTGTTCCAATTAACTCAGCTGTATAAATGAGTACCAGCTTCTGCTGGGGGCTAACCTGCAATGGATTAGTGTCCAGTCCAGGGGGAGTCAAAGACCCTTATCCGCTTAACTCTACAGAAACTATAGATAAGTGTCGGTCTTATGAGCCACTTGGCTCAAGGAAGGATGTAGCTAGCTAACTGTTGAACTTACTTAACAAATAGAGTTAAGCCTTTATGTGTATAGATTTATTTGTTCCTAATTAGCTCATTTTGTTGTACAAGATAAAGTTGATTCAGTGAACATGTAGTCAGTCTTTCAATCACAGGCCACTGTTGGTTGTTGGTGGGTCATGTGATGTAGACCAGGAAACTATGGGTGCTTTTCAGGAGTGGCCCCAGGTGAGATAATATCCAAGAAATGTTTTCTCACAAAAGTTATTCTTAATTATCAATGAAAAGATAGTGATTTGGCATCCAGTGTTGTAGTCCTTGTGTGCTGAACCAAGCCTAAACTGTCACTGGAATCAAAGCCACAAAGGAACTGACACTATTTGCTTAGAACTCAGTCAGTTTTGCTATGTTTCATTTAAGAAGCACTCTGTTTAATATTCTCTGTTATGTTTTGTCCTAGTAATATCCCTTGCAAATAACACCATAATTTTTGTAATTGTCAAAGTATATAAGCCACATGCACTTCTAACAGCACAATGTTTGAAATGAATGGTTTTTAACTAAAGCAAAATACTACACGGATTCATCTTCTTTTGGAATTGTTTACTAAAAATAATATTTAGTTCACTTCCAAACTGTTTTTCGGAGTCGTTTTCTTATGATATTTGTTGCATATTTGATAAGATGATTATTTGTTGCTTGGAAACTTGTGTTCTGTGTTCTTCTACCCATAGGTTGAAGCTGCAAGACCTTACACAAAGTATTCAGCAAGACCAAGCAGTGTTGAGCAAATTGGTTTCTTTGTTGAGAAGGTTAGTTTAAATGGTTTAGCCTAAATGATCTGTTAATACATTAAATATAGTTTTTAACCTTCTTAGGTCAAGCCAGTTACTGTATCAGCATCTAACTTCTCCTTACATAATCACACACAAAGTCAGCAGCAAGATAACAACAATTATTTTCTTCTGTAGATAAACATTGTATATTTTGAACACGGACAGTGCACGCAAAAAAGCCTTACTATGCTCAGTTTAGGTACAATAGATATAAGGAAGAAAGAGATAACGGTTTCGAAGAAAGAGATAAGTCTTTCATTCCAAGATTATTTTTGTTTGCAGGCAGTTAGATGGAGCATTTATGGCCGGCCAGGGGCGTGTTATCTTGACTTACCAGGAAACATGATCACAGAGAGAGTCAAAGCTTGTTTAGCAAGGCAAGCTTTCCTTTCTCTCTACCAAAGGCAGATAATTCGTTTAGTTAATAGTTCTTTTTATCTTTCATTCTTGTTTAAGGGGCAATATTTTTGCTCTTGCAGTAGCATTGGTAAAGGTCTTGGTATAGACGGCTTTAAGTATGACGTCTTTATTAACATTTGCCTCATTAACATAAATCAAACTTCAACACTAAGACAACACTAAGACAAATGAGTCTAAAATTTGATAGAGTGTCGCAAAATAAATTATCATTGAAACTTTTAGCTCAATATATACATAGAATACTTTGAGAGAAACAAGGCTTCCAAAGTTGTTAAACTATAAAGATTGTATGGCTGGGTGGCATGAGTGGTCTCATCTCCATACAATTACTGTAAATTGTCGAGTCTTAAAAAGCTCATTTCTCTGAAAGTATCTTATGTATGAAGCTAAATTTTTTGACTGATTTACTAACTGTGCTACACTCTATCGAATTTTCGACTTATTTTTTTTGAATGTGGAAGTTCGATTTATGCCTTTATTATGTAAACAATGAAATGTGCCTATAACTTAAAGATGTAATTTTAAGAAATCTTTCATTGTTTCGTGCTTGCTACTGATAGTTATGTGAAACTGTTTAAACAGTATTTGCGTAAATCTTGTTTGAGAATTATAAAGTTCTTGCCTTGGACTTTCAATTTGGAAGTTCTTGCTTTCTGATGTTTCTGTGATATGTCTGTGACAAATTTTCAATCTTCAAAGCTTCCCCATAGGTTTTTGTAGTGTTGGCACAGGATAAAGTTTCAGAACAGTAAACGTATTAATCGTTCAGGAGTATTCCCCACAAATTCACAGACTTCCATCAGGGCTTATAATTGGAACTGTAGGTAATAACAGCTCAGAAAATTTGACTTTCTTTAAATAATTCTGTCTTCTTCCAGTTTATTTAAAGCTTGCTAATGATGTTCATGTATGGCGATATGTGGCCCTTTGTTCCCCAGGGAATTTAGAGGCATAGTAGTATAGTAGTAATGGTGAATGGAACGGTTCTAGCTTTCATAAGCATTGAATGATCTTGGATGACATATAGAGAAACTTTTACAATAGACTTTTTACATGAACTCATAACAGTATCGATTTCTTACTTGAATACATAACAAGAATAAACAGTGGTCATCCTAGTTCAGTTATATGAAAATTAATAGCTAACCAATTAGGAAGTGTCAAGTGTAATTGTCGAATTTCAAATTTACAGAAGAAGAAAGTGCTGCCCAGACCCTCCAAAAAGCCTTGCTGACCCTCGCTCGGTAGAGAGAGCCATGAGTTGTCTGAGGCAAGCTAAGAGGCCTTTAATGGTAGTAGGAAAAGGTAGCTACCTTCTAGGTTTGGGTTACTTAGTGCCTTGTTTGCATAATCATAATCTCTTTGCAGTTACGGAAATAAACTGTGTACAATAGGATGATATTGGTATTGGTAGTGTTAAATGTTAGTTTCTGTTGCTAAACCATAAGTGAATAGCATTTGTAAACTTAACTATAAGTTATTACGTAATTGATTATTAAACAGCTGCAATTTTGTGCCCACCAGGTGCTGCATATGGTAATGCTGAAAAGCCACTTCTTCAGTTTGTTGAAAAAATGCAGCTACCATTTTTAGCAACCCCGATGGGAAAGGGTGTCGTCTCTGATGAACATCCAAACTGTGTTGCTGCTGCAAGATCAAGGTATCTGCTTATACGTAACTCTAGAATAATTCCGTAAAGATAGTTTGTTAAGAGGCTTGTCATAGGACACTTGTAGCAAGAAGCTCGGATGCAAAACGTTTTCGGATGTTGGCCTTAATTGGAGGGAGCTGGCTCACCAATAGCTGCCTTATGTAGGACCCTTGGTATGGCAACATCATTCTAATGGAGGGTTGAGTTGCAGCAAAAACAGATGATAATACCAACAGCATCCTGATGCAAGGATCCTTAATGGGAACAGTAAGGGTTTCCACCGTTATCCAGGGGTAAGGATCGCTATAGGAAGCCCAAAACGTCCAGTGCAGAACCCTTGATCCTGAGGCAGGGCCTGAATAAGAATGGAGATGGGGACACCAACAACATTCTGATGCAGGACCCTTGATAGTAGGGAGATGCGCTTCCATCATTAACCTGATGCAGGGGTTGCAGTACAAAAGGAGTCGGGGATAAAGATATGGGTTCCAACAGCATCCGGATGCTGGATGCATGATGGGAAGGAGATGAATTTCCATTATTACCCTGATACAGGGGCCCCAGTAAGAGTAAAAGAATGGGGATACCAACAGCGTCCGAATTCAAGATCCTTGATAAGAAAGAGACGAAGTTCCATTATTATCCTGATGCAGGGGCCTGGATAAAAAGAACATGCACTTCCATCATTAACCTGATGCAGGGGTTGCAGTACAAAGGGAGTCGGGAATACCAACAACATTCTGATGCACGACTTTTGATGGTAAGGAGATGGAGTTCCAATATTATCTGCTGCAGGGGCCTAAGTAAGGATGGAGATAGGAATACTAACAGTGTTCCGATACAGGACCCTTGATTGGAAGGAGATAGAGTTCCGTTTTTATCCTGATGCAGGGGGCCTCAGTAAGAGTAAAGATTGGGATACCAACAACATTCTGAAGCACGACTTTTGATGGTAAGGAGATGGAGTTCCAATATTATCTGCTGCAGGGGCCTAAGTAAGGATGGAGATAGGAATACTAACAGTGTTCCGATACAGGACCCTTGATTGGAAGGAGATAGAGTTCCGTTTATATCCTGATGCAGGGGGCCTCAGTAAGAGTAAAGATTGGGATACCAACAACATTCTGATGCACGACTTTTGATGGTAAGGAGATGGAGTTCCAATATTACTGCTGCAGGGGCCTAAGTAAGGATGGAGATAGGATACTAGCAGCGTCCAGACGCAGGATCCTTGTTGGGAAAGAGATGGAATTCCAATATTATCCTGATGCAGGGGTCTCAGTATGAGGATACTTACAGTATCGGATGCAGGATTTTTAATGGGAGGGGGATCGAGTTCCATTCTTGACGTCCGGTGATCCAATATTATCCAGCTACAGGGGCTTCAGTCAGAATGGAGATGGGGATACCTAAAGCGTCCTGATGCAGGACCCTTGATGGGAAGGAGATGGAGTTCCAATATTATCCAGCTACAGGGGCCTCAGTAAGAATGGACATGGGGATACCAAAAGCATCCTGATGCAGGACCCTTGATTGGAAGGAGATGGAGTTCCAACATCCTGCTTGAGAATGGAGACCAATGCGTCCGGATGCAAGACCCATGATTGATAGGAGTAAAGTTCAATATTATCCTGATGCAGGGGCCTCAGTAAGAATGGATATGCATGGGGATATCAGCAGCGTCCTGATGCAGGACTTTTAATAGGAAGAAGATGGAGTTCCAATTTTATCCTGATGCAGGGGCTCTTGTATGATTGGAGTTAGGGATACCAACAGCGTCCTGATGCAGGACCTTTGGTTGGAAGGAGATCATTATCTAGAAATAGGGATTTCAATAGGAACTGTAATAGAGATACCAAAAACGTCCGGATTCAAGACCCTTGATAGGAACGAGATGAAGTTCTGTTATTCTTTGATACAGTGGCCTCGGTAAGAATAGAGATAGGTGAACCAACAACATTCTGATGCAGGACTCTTGATGGGAAGGAGATGGAGTTTCAATATTATCCTGATGCGGAGGTCACAGAAAGAGGGGGACCAACAGCATCCTAATGCAGACCACTTGATCTGAAAAAGATGAGATTGTAACGTCCTAGGGTGGCGTCCTTTGCAAGGGAAAGTTGTCTGTATCTGCCTAGGTAGTAAGGGAGTACCATTAGCATTCTGTATCAAGGTCCTTGTTACGGAAAACGATTGGGTTGTTAATAGTTAGTTTTTTTATAAAGCTGGAAGTTACCCCCGTCATTGTTAGTAAAACTTTTGTTTCTTATTTTTATTTTGTACGTTTTCGATATCGAATTTAATGTAAATCTGCTTTAGATGCGATACTGCTCCTGAAGACTAGTTATTACTTGTTATCCAGAAATCGATTATTTTATCTTGAGGATACTGTTCGCTACCATGAAGAATCGATCGTTTAATCTGGAGCCATTAGATACTTTGCCTCTGCTGTGAAGTAATTGACTGTTTAATCTTGAGTCATAAGAAACTATTTCTCTGCTGCACAGAAGTTGACTTCGTTTTAGTAGCGTTAGAGTTTCCGTTAGGTAGTTGTAAGATGTAAGTAAACGTGTAAATTGTTGACATAGAATTTTCTGGATTTTTAGGGCTTTGTCCAATGCGGATGTTATCATTCTTTTTGGAGCTCGACTAAATTGGATACTTCATTTTGGAATGCCCCCAAGGTACAGGGAGGATGTTAAGATCATCCAGGTATATGTTTGCAAGTTCGGTAGCACATACATGTAATATTTTTCAGTTTAAATTAAATTTGGAAGAATTCTTAATGTTTTTTCGAAGTTTGTAACAAACCAACCAAGAGTTGAAAGTATTCTCACTAAATTGTTTAATCAAAAGACTTTATTATAATAGCCAAAATAGACAGGAAAAACATCGTTTATCGTTCTTCGTTCATTACCACAATTTGTTTTCGGTAAGAAACAACTAGTATCCCTGGATACTATTACTTATTCCTATCCCTGGATACTATTACTTATACTGGATACTTATTCCTCTTGGGATATGTTGTTTCCACGTCTTTTTGCTCATTTTTTGGGATCCTAAAACATAGTTCGGCTTTTAAGAGCCCTCGTCAGTTGGACTCTCTCATTCCATGTTATTCAATGGATCTTCTTTGCACATGTGGGATGTCACTTTTGTAACGGAACATACACGGCGGTGACGTCGTAATTGTCACTTATTTGTAATGCCTGTTACCATTTCGATCCCTGGAAACGACCCCTTGTCTAAACCATAGTTAATATACGGCCGGTAAACCTCAAAGGGGAAATACAAAGAATGTACAAAGATACTTTGTTTTATGTTGAACGAATCGTGACCCTGCACATTCTTTGTTTTAGGTGTTAGTGAGAATATTTTGACTGGCTCTTTGTTGATTTGCATTTAAAAAGCCTTCGTGATTTTTGCACGTTTTGTGCAGGGTCAAGACCAAGAAGTAAAAGAAAGTGGCGAACAAAGACATACAACAATAGTTACCTAACCAGTACGTATATATTAGCTATGTCTAAATCATGGTTTGGAGTTCATAATATTTGTTAGTCGGGCAAGGTCTATATTGATTTTGATGCCTTCATCAACCTGTCTTGTCAGGGAATCGGAAAAGAATTTATGGGGTACGTAATCAAACTTCACACCTTCTTCGTTATGGGATAATTGCACGTGTTTGTAGAGCCATTGTTCAGCGGATGATGAGAGATTGTCAGCAGCGACGAGAGAGGATGTACATATGTGCCCTCCCACACTTGGTGGATTGAGAAAAGATCACAAAAGGGTACAACCAGGACTGGAAAAGAAAAGACCACCCTTACGTCCAGTTTGCCATGCGTACGCAGCACCCAACAAAATTCTTTCTTTCGTGTTATCCCCCATAGTTAGAGCAGTTGCCTTGGAAGCTGAAAACATAAATTATTTTCCAATCCCCTGGCAAGACAGGTTGATGAAGGCATCAGAAGGAATATAGACCTAGCCGGACCAAAAAAATATTACGAACTCCAAATCTGAGTTTAGACAAGGAGTCGTTCCCAGGATCGAAGTGGTAACAAGTCTACCAGGTTAGTGATAATGACGACTTCGCCGCCGTGTATGTTCCGTTACAAAAGTGACATCCCACATATGCAAAGGAGATCCATTAAACAACATGCCAGAGGTTGAAATGAGAGAGAAACAAGAAACGAGATATCCCAAGAGGTATAAAGTATTCTGATGATGAAGAAGAAAATTGTTAGAACTTTCCAAAAAAACGTTAGTATGCCCCTTAAAGCATTTTAGAAACTCAATATTTACGTTTTGACAAACGCATGGGCAACCAAATAACGTTTGCTCTTTGACCTTTTTCTTTTGCAACTGCAGGTTGATCTTATGGCTGAAGAGATGGGAAACAACGTGCCAACCGAAGTGACACTTTTGGGTGACCTAAGAACCATTATGGAACAGGTTTTTATTATTTTCCTTAAGGATTTATGGTGTGTTCTTTCCATTTCCCGCTAGGTAGCTTACAAGGACATTTTAGCGGCAAATATGTGGCTGTGTCACTTCCTCCCACCCTTAATTCCCTGAAACCTAACCTTAACCTAAGGGAAGGGTAGGTGGGCAGGTTCACAGAAACCATGATAGACCTGAACATTTTAAGGGAAGCAGTTTACTGCATGTGCAGTTTATTTGCAAGTTTAATGGACCGCCATTTGGCTACTGAAAATGGACGTATTAATGGGATGGGGATCGGAGACTCGCAGATAAGAAAAATATTCGCTGTTGCTAAATTAGTCCCATACGATGTTCCACTGTGCCATCAAGGATCAACATAAGATCAGCGTGTGGTTGGAAACGACCATGGACGATTTTGACAGTTTTGTTACCATAATTGGCTCGAGTTATCCAGAAAGGCAGATTTCGTTTAGACGAACTTAGAAAATGATCAGAGTAATTGTTCGAGCATATGAGACGAAACTAGTTTTCGATTTTCAAAGAGAGAACTATTAAAAGCATTTGTTTGCCAAGAAACATACGATGAAAAAACATCTTGATACAACTTGTAGAATTTCAAACTTTTCTCGCTAAAAACATCTTGATACAACTTGTAGAATTTCAAACTTTTCTCGCTAAAATTATCCCCTCCAAAATTCCAACAAAATGACGTCAGATTACTGTTTTCTTACTTCTTAAGGTACGTAATGGACGACAGTTTCTAAATAAACGTATTTTAAAAATGTTTCTAAGACAGATAAACCATTTGTTTGTACAGTTGAACTCTGAAGCGAGGAAGCAACAGCACTCTGATTCAAATCCAAGATGGGCAACTTGGTGGGGCGAGTTGAAACAGAAAGTCAACAAGAACAAAGAATTAAATGAAGTAGGTTTGATGTATGTTTTGACGTGTACCTTTCCTGTTTGTCGGTGTGTTTATATTCTTTCTTTTATTTTTGTCATTCTACAGAGGCTGGCAAATGATGAGTCACTGCCGATGAGTTATTATCAGGTTTTTGGTGAGGTAAAGGAAAATAACTTGTCTTTTTTGTAGAATTTTGACCTTAGAAAATACAACATATAAATTCGAGTGAGGCCTTACCATTAGAGCGGGGTATAATCAAAGTGTCGCTGATCTACAGTATTAACAAGAAATCCCTTAAACCCACACTAAGGAAAGAGAAAAAATCTCTGACCTCGGTGGGATTCGAACCAACGACTTACGAAACAGATCTACGTCGCTCTAACCAACTTTCTCTTTCCTTTCACCAGCAAAACGAACCGAATGCGTGCGACGTAGCGTTTTGGCGCCAACTTTCCCGCCGTTTGATAGGGAACGACGTACGAATTGGTTGAACATGAAGACGGATTTTCAGCTGACACAAATTTTAAGACTAAACACGATAAGGTTACGGTACAGTTTGATTAGATAAAATGTATGATTAAGTTTTAGCTTTTGCGGGAAAACTATTGGCACTGAGAAAATCTTTCAAGCAAAAAAATTGTTTGAATAGTTCTTGAGATGTGTAAAGTCAAAACTCATGACCGGAAGTAAAACGGTGTGCGAACCTTTTTTCAAATGCGTTTTTTCTCGAAACAACTTTTTACACCAATAGGTTCCAACTCAAACAGGTTTTGTTCTATTATTGCCAGATTTGGCACAGTGGTTGTATAATAACATCTGAGTTTTAAAACGTTGTCAAGAAATTTTGAAGTTCAGCTTAGAATTTTTTATTGGATGATTTTTTCAAGAATCAGCATGAATGAATGTTTTGGCAATCAAGCTGTCAAGAGGAAAAAATGATAACAGAGGATAGTTTAGCTCACAATCGAGCGGACTTGGAATTTAGCGAAGGAAAAAATTTTGTCACAAACAAAACGCTCAATGTCGCTGATAACGAAAAAAATTAATATATAAAAATGTGATTTGAACCATCTTTTAGAGAATCTTATTAGTTTTCTAGTGATATTTAGATTTACTGGTATCAGATGCATAGTAAAAGAGTTTCGGATTGACAAGTAAAAACATCTCTCAAACTATACCGTAACCTTAAATGATGAAAGAACTAGTACCCCATATCGCCACTCATGTAACAGTTGACTCGTTAATAAAAACAACAAAAATCCTCCCTCTGACGCGAGTCACTCCATTGCTGAGTGTAGTGTGTTGTCTTGTGCATTGCTGGATTGCATTTTACCAAACCAAATCAGATATTGTATTAAAGGGGGTCAATGTTGGTATCCTACAGTTCCCATGGTGACATATCGAATAAATATGTTTTGCAGATTAGGAAATATCTCAGCAAGAACTGCGTCGTTGTAAACGAAGGGGCCAATACAATGGACATTGGTAGAACTATGATTCCCAACCAACTGCCGAGACGAAGGTTCGTAATTTGTGACTAAATCTATCTCTGCACCGGGTCTTGCCTCTTATTCCATTTATCCAGCACCATAATTTGCATCGGTACAAAATCCAGTGGTACCTAACAATCTAAGAAAATACAGTACAATTTACAGACCGAAAATAAACACTCCGAAAGAAAATTATGATTTTGCAAGAAATTAAGTTCTCACTCAGTTTGTAGTAGTATTTCGATTTTTAATTCGCATCATTTTCAACTACACATACAGATAGATGCGATCTTGATTTCCGAAATGTTTATCTTCTGTCTGGTGTTTGTACTGTTTTGCATTGGTATAAATACAGTAAAACCCCGGTCTTCAAAAAAACTTGAGTTTTACCAAGTTAACCGATAAAATTGGTGTTTTAAGGTTACTTAATAAGATAATTAGGTTTCAAAGCATGTTCTTATACATCTTTTTTCTTTCAATAGACTGGACGCCGGCACATTTGGCACCATGGGGGTAGGGACAGGTTTTGCTATTGCCGCGGCCTTGTTGTCCCATAGTACGGCAAGTAAATCAGGAGCCACTCCAGATAGAGTTGTGTGCATACAGGGTGACAGCGCTTTTGGCTTTTCTGGAATGGAGCTTGAGACCGCTAGCAGGTAAAACTAGAAACTTCAACCAGGCCGGGTATAACGTAGTCTAGGCAGAGCCTCTTAACTGGAATATTAACCGCGATGAATCAGCTCCGTTAATGAAAATGTTGTTCTGTGACTTAGTCCTACCCGTGTGACTATAAACGGATCTACCATGATTGGCCAATTTTTCTATCTAATAAAATACATACCGTAAAACCCCACGTTAAAGCCGAGGGCTTATATAACTTCGTAAGAGGTTTTAGGTGGGCTTATAAACGAGAGGGGAGGGGAGGTTACATCTGGGTGGACTTACAGGCAACGTAGCAACATAAAAAGGACGCACTTATACAGTAGATGTCCTTATAACGCAAAAGGATTGTATCTTGGGCGGGCTTATATCCGGAATAACATCTTCGGTGATAAATGGATGGGCTTACATCCGGCGGCCTTAAAGCGGGGGGTGGGGGGGGGGAGGAATTTAGTCTACGTATAGCCGCTTAAATTGGCCAAGCGGAGATGGCGTCTGCACGCAGGCTAGGGGACTTTAGCGTGGGATTTTGAGACACATTAACGGGAGTGCTAAGAACTTGGTTGAAGTAAATACTTACTGGAGTTTCTCACCAAGAAGTATAGAAGAATAGCCCTCCATTTAGCATGAATATCATCTAGCTGCTCGATCAAATAGCGTCGTTTCTCCGACTTGTTATCTTAGCTTTGGCACATGTAATCTCTCCACTTCATTTCAAAACAGAAAAAAATTGAACTTGGTCGAGATTTGCTTTGCTTAGATGTTTTGCTTCTATTCCGTGTTTTGGTTGCAGTGCCAGTCTCCACTCTTGATGAATACAATAGCAATAAACGAGAGCGGGTCTGGGCATGGAACCGAAACACGTCACATACATTTCAGGATTGCGGCGCGCGGGAAATTCAAACCGTGGAAACGATCGAACTAAATTGTTTGGCGTTGGATTTGTGTGCAAAAATATCAATATGGGCGCAGACTTAACAAAAATTTATTTGTTATCAATAACGGGGTTTAAAGATGCCCTATCGAAAATAAAATTTTTGAGCGACGTTTTGTCCAATTCCAAGAGATGTAACTTTTCTGGAAGAAAAAAGAACCGAAATTACTATACTGTGGAGCAAAATAACGGTGATATAAATTAAAATTAAAGCACACAAATTTATGTTGATAACATGTGTTTTTAAATAATCAGTGTTATAAGAAATCAATCAGTTATTTCTCGCTCTTTAGGTACAAACTACCGATTGTTTTCATTATCGTTAATAACAACGGAATTTACAGTGGTGTTGACGAAGAAAGCTGGAAGGAAATCCCTGACGTAGCGGCCGCGTAAGTGTTAAATGCTTTTTGCTCGTAATTTTTGCTAATACGACCACCACCTGGTTAGCCCAGTTGGTAAGGCGCCAGTCTGTCGTGCGGGAGGCCCGGGTTCGATTCCCGGTGCCGGACCTTCACTCAGGGTCTTAAAATAATTGAGGAGAAGGTGCTGCCTTTGCTTTAACATCTACAAACGGTTAGACCTTCGCGTCTTCTCGGATAAGGACGTTTAACCGTAGGTCCCTGATAGCAGAACTCGAAGAGGACCTCGAATCCTATTGCCTGTTCTCCCGTGACTCTTTAAGTCAAAACGTCATAAACAAAACTAAAGAAATACTCTCGGGTAGTCGGAAAATCCTGGACAACAGGTTAAATTACAACCCGATTGCAGGACTCTGAGGGCCTATGTTATATCCGAGAAGACGCAAAGGTCTAACTAATTTTAAGCTACGTTTTCCTTTATCATTTGCAAACAAAGAACTCGTTTAGGATACGAAAGAGAAACGCAAACAATAGGGCCACACGCACTAAAGAAGTTAAACCGAAAGGGACTGTATGGGTAATTACTGCTATGTGACACCATGTTTTCTTCGAAGCTGTTTGGTGTGTCAGTTTTGTTTTACTAGACTAATTATAAATTAGAACAAAGATTCTTTTTTCTTTCAGGGCTCCGCCCACCGCTCTTTTGCCAAAAGCACGGTACGAGAGAATCATTGAAGCATTTGGGTGTAAAGGATTTTTTGCACAGACTCGTGATGAACTGTCGAGTGCTCTCAAAGATGCCTTTAGCGAAACGAGTAAACCCACTCTTATTAACGTGATGATCAACCCTTCGTCTGAGCGTAAACCGCAAGTAAGCATCTTAAATGTAATCATCATCTCCACCTTTATCATCGTCATCACCATCGTCACCATCATCATCACCATCACCATTACCATCGTCATCATCACCATCGTTATCATCGTCATCAGCACCATCACCATCATCATTATCATCGTGATCATCATTACCATCACCATCATCATTACCATCGTCATCATCATTACCATCGCCATCACCATTACCATCGTCATCATCATTACCATCACCATCATCATTACCATCGTCATCATCATTACCATCGTCATCATCATCATCAGCGTCTCCAACGTCATCACCACCATCGTCATCACCATCATCATCATCACCACCATCATCAATATCATCATCACCACCATCATCATCATCACCGCCACCATCGTCATCACCACTATCATCATCACCATTATTATCATCGTTATCATCAACACCACCATCATCACCGTCATAGTTATGGCTGCGATTGTAGTTATGGCTATGATCATGATTATGTTATTGCTATGCTTATGACTGGATATGGTTAATGTTATTAATATTATGATTGTAAATAGAATGTCACTCAAATCAACAACCTATTATCATTACATGTGTACAGTTCGGTTGTTCGGATAATCCATGGTAGACTTGCATAACCATACATCAGCCCCTTGTATGAACCAGGCAAAAAATAACTTTTATGACTTTTTTTCTTAAATCTTTGTTGTTTTCAGTTAATTTTTTTTTTAAGTTGCAATATTTTGACGTCTTGAGTTAGAAAAGTTGGTTGAGTTTCATCTTCTTAAAGTCGGGTTGCACATCTGATTCTATTAGTTACGTCATATCCACGCTGACCTATTTAATCCTTGTCTAAATTTTGCAGGACTTCTTCTGGTTGACACGTTCCAAGATGTGAAACCGCTGACTGCAACTCAAATCCGATCACAGCACAGTGGACGATATTTTGCTTGGTTGCCATTCTCTGAAATTCTATATGAAACGTAATACAAACACTCGTGAAAACGAAAATGATCAGTCGCGATTTTTGCAACGATAATTTTCGGACAATTGTATGAGCATATTAGAATTAGCATAAATTTTCGAAGCAGAAGGGAAGTTGGGAAGTTAAAGGAACAAACAACATTTGTTGTTATATACCTAGACTCTCATTCAACAAAACGAATGGAAAAATGGTTGATTCTTGGTCACGTGCCCCTGATCAAATTCAAATGTATCCCGAGCGGGATACAATTGCGCAGCTGTTGCCCGCCCGCCATCTTTTTTGTTTTTGCTATATGATTGTTTAAGGGAAAGTCTAAATATATAACAAAGCATTTCGTGTATAGTCCCTCGGGAAACAAGTTAGTTTTGTTTTCCCTCGAGTCGTGATGTTTCCCTCGACTTTGGCAAGGGAAAAATTGGGATTCTCGTGAAAACAAAACTAACTTATTTCCCGAGGGGCTATAGATGAAGTGTATATTATTCAAACAAAAACCATAATTAACAACAGTGGATTTTTCAGCCATTCCTTCGCGATCACATAAACCGCGTAACTATAATAATGAAAAGAACATATATAGAAATTTTTTTATGTGCCTGGTTCTAAAAATCATAAATAGTTTATCAGCTCGTTACATTCCACTTTGTATTAAATGTGTACGTTTGTAGTATTCAGTAGGAATTTTGTTGATTTTTGATAAAAAAAATCACTGATAAAGGATTTTATTTACTGCTATACAAATTATTGTTTTATAATAATCGTAGTATTATTATCATCGATTATCATTATGAAAAGTAAGGTAGTCCCGATACAATAAACGCTGTCCTCAGGCCCGTAGGAAGAGGATGGATGCGCTCGCATTTTATGTGTGGGATACCTGTGGTCATCGTCTCATTTAGCTAGTAAAACTTCGGAAGCTGCACGAAATGTGCGCGAGTAAGCCCGAGAGTTCATCGACGGCATTCAGGGGAGACGAGAACTATTGAAAACGAGGAAATACGAAAACAGATTGCGTACAGGTGATCAGCATGGTGCATTCCAGCTTGCAGTTATTGTTCTCTGCCTACGCCGTCGCCGTCTTCGTTTCCTAGTTCCCTGCGCGCCACCAGTCAGATAAAACTTGGCCACAGGCAGCCCAGGCTCTAGACATGTGCTGCTCTTTAAAACAATCGTAGAGCAACAACTTAGCAATAACTTCATAAGGCCCAACGCACCCAAAGTGATTAATTACCAGAAATTAACTTTTTATTTCGATAAAGATTGAGAATGTATACTAATCATGCTGTTGTTCGCGGGCTCAGTTCAGATGCTATGCTTGGTTGAGCAATTGCTGGCTGGTTTAGTTCGCACATTACGCCTTGATTCCAAGATATTGTGACCGAGGTGGCTTGGTGACTAATGTGGACCATGCATTCGTAAACTAAGGCTCGCGAAAACTGATTTCTGGCAAAAAAAATTCGCGAAAATTTCGAAAAAACCAAATATATGCGAAAACAAATTAGGCGAAAAAGAAATTCTCTGGCGAAATGATTGAGAAAGAATGGTTCATGTTGGGAAAAATTCGACTACTGAAGAGTTTAAAAAGTTATATGATGCACGAACATCGACCCAGAGAAACCATAGTTTTCAAGGTTGGCATTGGGAGTTACACAAAGACTTAAGCCAACTAGAGCGAAACATTTCGAATGCACTTCGTAAATATGTGGTCAATTCTAGTAACTTGTTCTTATTCTTTCGCACAAACCACAGCGATTGTGCTTTTTAATTGAGGTGGCTGGAGTGGTTGCAAGCTTGAGCAACTCATGCTACGCGCCTGGGCTGCCTATGGCTTGACTAAATAAAATTTAAGGGAAGCTAAGCTATGGATTACATTTTGATGGAAATTGAGGGAGTTGAAATATGTTTTTGAATTAGAAGAACTTGAGTACAATTACCAAACCGTCCCTCCTGACGGCAAGCATTTTAAAATTTAAATTTTAACTTCTTTTAAAAACTCCCAAATTCTAACCACTGAAAAAATCTGGAAATACTCAGGATGCTTCCTTTTCATGATCGGATTTTGCAAATTTCAAACTATGGATGAAGTTTCGCCAAAACATTAATCGCCGCCAAAAAGCGTACTTATTACTCTATAACTCCCCCTTTGAATTCAAATCAGCCACGCTTTAAGTTTAAGGCCATGAGTTACACGAGGCAATTATTCGTGCGCAATGGCGTTGCGAGGCAAGTTGCAGAAGGGGTGTAACACGGTGCGATAGCTGCAGCAACTTGAAGAAAGTAGCTGCAATCGTTGCGAAAAGTAGAACGGAATTCAACTTTTGCTGCAACTTTTAGCCATTGGGTGTTACAGGCTGCAATATATGCTCGTGCAACTTGTCTCGCAACGCCATGGCGAGACAAGTGGCACGAAAAAAGTTTTTAAAATAATCTTACCGCTTCAACTTTTTTTAACAAAGTTTCGAGCCCATTTAAGTTTTAAAGTTATAACTAAGATATAAAACAGAACTTTATGGAATTTATTCATTACCTGAAAAAATTAATACCAGTTGGAAGCCTGGGAACTATAACTTCAGATTGAGCCCGCGGTATTTGCGGGTTTGTTTTTCTTCGTCACCAAATCGAATATTTCGACCGAACGTGTCAGTGGGAGACAAAAGGCTGTTTAAAAAAACCTGTCCTCTCGTCTAGTTAGGTCGATTAAACGAAAGTTAGGGGTCCAGTCTACAAATATCATTTTTTGTAAGTTTATTAAGATGGAGTCTCAAGAAGAATGGAGTGAATCTGCTCATAAACAAGTCAAAGATTTACTCGACTCGTTCAACAGAAGAGAAGATCATCTCAAAAAACTGCAGGAAAAACTCGACTCAGATCGTGCTGATTTCGATATAGAAATGGTTTCACGACGAGAAAAAGCTGAAGCAACATTTGCGGAAGAATTCTTTGAATTTCAAAAAGAAAAGGAGAAACTTGAAATGGAGAAGGAGCACATGAAAAAAGTGTTTGATTTTCAGTCCAATAAGGTCAAACTTGATGTTGGAGGTCATATATTTTCTACCTCGTTAACAACACTAAAGCGAGACCCGAATTCTATGTTAGCAGTCATGTTCTCCGGACGGCATAAGTTATTGGAAGTGGATGGGTCTTTCTTTCTGGATAGAGACGGCACATACTTCCGTCATATTTTAAATTTTCTTAGAGATGGATTTCAACCTGACGCCCTTCCCCAAGACGAAGTAGCGCTGAGACAAATACAAACTGAAGCGAACTACTACCAGTTGACCGGGTTGGTCGAGGCAGTGGAGAGCATTCTAAATCCACCACCACCTGCGCCAGATGTCACCCAACAGGAAATAAACAGCATGCTGGGGACAGTGATGAGACAAACTGCAGACAGTGGGTACCCCCCTTGTCATGGTGCAGGCACAGAACCAGGGGGGCCCAGGCATGTTGATTTTGTGTTTCACAACATGACTAAAACAAATCTTGATTTTAATGGCAAGAAATTGTCAGGATTATCTTTTGCACACACTACTTTTGCTCATAATGTATCCTTCATTGGAGCCCAACTTGTGAATGCTTGTTTTTATGGCTGTGAGTTTGCAAGCCATGTAGTTGTGGATTTTTCCCATGCCGACATCTCTGGTGCAGATTTCAGGCAGTGTCGCTGTGTAGAAGGTGGACCACAAGCTTTGGGAACTCAGAACGGCCAATTGCGAGGTGGATTCATGTTTGGGTCTAGCTGCTCAAGTTTTGCACAGCTTATTAAATCTGGTCGTGTGAAATTTGATGGTGCTAAACATATTGGTGTTAAATTTGACCCTAATGTCCTAGAGTTCATTCGATTCTGAACAACTCACTAGATTTATATGTATTACTTGTCAATTTAAGTTAAGTGGACTGGTTTTAAAAAGTGGTGGTATTTGTCTTCTAAATATGAGGTAAGCAGAGAATTTTCTAAAGAAAATTTACCACAAATTTGATCTTAGATCACTTCGACATTTTGGGTTGTGATTGTGGTGAAACATGGTCTATTAAGCTCTGTCTGTGCAGTGCTTGACACTAATGCTACTCCACTAGCCTAGGGCTAGTAAAACTTTATGGTGGCTAGTGAAAATGTGCTCCTAGTAGCCTCTAGACTAGTTAGTTTTTAAATTGGACTAAAAACTTGACACTGAGAGATAAGCAAATCTGAACACAGCTAGTTTCTTGTCCTCGTTAGCTAGAGGTTTATTATACTTACAAACCCACTGCCTAGTATCTAACATATAGTGTTTCTTCATGATGTTGTGTGTTCCTGCATTTTTTCGTAACTTTAAAAGTACTAATCAAAAACTTAAAACAAAAAATTAAGAAAGTAAAGTATGATTTAAAGCAAATTCTACATGTATGACATACTTTGTTTTTTTTAGTGGTAATCATTTTACTGATTGTGCTGTTCATTGAAATATAACGGTGTGCTTGTGGGGATTGGCTGTAGATTACCACACAAGAGGGTACAAAATAGAACTAACTTTAGTAGCATAACAGCTTAATGTAATTATTTATAATTTGTTACCTTTTAAGCAGGAACAAGCCTGAAGTAAACCTTAAACTGTCAATTGGTTTTGATTAAAGCAAAATTGTCAATTTTCAGGAAACTGTAATTATACCAAAATCCTGGTTGAATATTGGCCCTGGTATCAGGGAAAGAAAAATTATGATATTTACAAATCAAAGTGCATTGTTATAGCCAAACTAATAATTATGTAACCATGCTTTTGTTTGTTTACAAGTAGATAGTTTTCCTTCTATCTTTGGTTGTTTTGCAAAAAAAAAGAACATTTTCTCATCTGTTTTAGCTTTCATTTTTATGTCATTTTATCTTGATTCCTTCATTTGTTAATGATCATTTAGGACTCATATTTTATACCTTAACAAAGAGATCAGTAAATTGAGGAATATTGCAATGTTTAAATGAAATTTTAGTGTGGTTGTGTGACTGAGTTGAATCATTTTAAATATCAAATAAATGTTGAGGAGATGAAATATGTTGTCAGGTTTAAAAGAGAATTGCCCAATACCTTGGGTATATGGGTTGACGAGCGGCACAGTGGCTGAGCGGTTAGCGTGTTCGACACGTAATCCTAGGGTCACAAGTTCGAGCCCAGGTCAGACCACTGTGTTGTGTCCTTGAACAAGATACTTTGCCCGACTTTGTTCCAGTCGACTCAGCTGTATAAATGAGTACCAGTTCTGCTGGGGGCTAACCTGCAATAGATTAGTGTCCTGTCCGAGAGGACTCAAGGACTCTCATCCGCTTAGGACTACAGAAAAGCACCGGCCCAATGAGCTTCTTAGGTTCGATAAAGAATTTAGATTGATGGGATGCAATGAGGCCTATTAAGAATAACGAATTTGTTCAAAGTACTTGACTTTATAACATTTTTCTTCTGATTTAAATGTTGGCTATGTTGGTCATTTTGTAAACCTTTAGTATATCTGATAAGGCTTTGAAAAACAATGACAAAAAATTATTTCTAAACATATATATATGTACAGAGTTATAAAGAAATGTTCCATTTATACAAGAATGACTGACCGTAAGTTCTACTAAGACCAAGACCCGTGAAGGATTTGCGACGCCAGAACAGGTCATGTGTAAAGTCGGGTGAAAGGTATACTGCGTTTTTCCAAATAATGAGCTATGAATCGAGAAAAAACCTTACTCCTCGCTTAAGATCCTAAATTCGTTTCTAAATCATTATATATCGAAAGATATTGGGATGAAACTAAATGATTTTTGATAGTTAATAAAATGAAAAAGTTAGCGTTAATTTTTCTTCTTGCTGATCAAAACATTAAATAACCCCTTCGACTTTGCATTTATAATACCTTTTTTTATTGTCAAATGATTATGATCTTCCGCCCGGTTTCTTTTCTTTCCTTTAAACCTTGGCTATTTGTGAACCAAAGAGTATAACATGTAACTTAACCAACCATTTTAATCGCTTATTGTTGTAAGGAGCGGACAAAGGGACCAAAATAGAGGATGTGTCAGTCTTAAGAGCATGGCTCAGAGGTCAGATAATTATGTCTGAAGGCAAAATAACGTAATTTATATCCAATGGGAACCGTTTATTTTGTTTGTTTTTTAACTATGAAAATCCTTCGATCAAAGTGGCTATACGATAAATATGGAAGATGATCTAAAAAAAAATTCAATAGATTTACCCTGCCAACGTATTTCGGATTTTCTCTCACGTTACTTGTCTTGAAACATATTAGCCACAACAATTTCGAAAGCATTCCAAAAATCCTGGTAAAGGCAAAATAAACTAGGTAAATGTGCAATATTTTGAGGAGTAGTTTAGTGTGGTGGTATATTAGTCCTGCACTGGTGTTTTGAGTAAACATTATTAGTAAGTGTGCTAGGCCACATGACGTCATGGTTTTTGCCCGCTCATTCTTCCATGAAGAAATTCAACCAACAGCTTTGTAGCTGGTGAAAAGAATTTTGAAAACTATCCCCCCAAACAGCAGGTATAATCTTGTTTTCACTGTGTGATCAATGCATTTTATTTCTCGTTTATTGATGGGTGAATTATCAATACATATGGTTTTGACTTGACTTAAACAAGTCGTCTCTTTTCTGTTCGTAGGGGTAGTGTTGTGGTTTGAAAAGCGAACCGGCATGGCAAACCTAGGGCTCGCGGCAGTGGTACTTTTGTCCTTGGTTCTTGTGTTGTGTGACCAAGCTAAAGCTGACAATGTCGATCTAGGTAAGGTTCTCTCGTTTTTTCTCAAGTATTGCTTCAGTTCGTATTCATAAACCGTTCGCTCTCCGCACCAACCAGATGATTTGTTTTATGGTCAATGAACAACTGGTACAAATGACACAAACCGTTCATCCTTATTATGACCTCCATCTGTTGGCTTTGTACAATTTCTGATTTTGTTCAAACATGATATCTCTATCAGTGAGTAAACATTTACTTTACAATTTTTTTTTGCACTGAAACCACAAAGTTGTTTTCTGGATTATTTATAAACTATGTTTTCAAACACCGTGTACATTTTAGCAATTTTCTTTTCAAGAAACACTGAATCTCAAACGGACCAGATTTTTAATATGAAGAATAGTACACGGATGCGTCTAGATTGCCTTGTAAAATTTTTCAATAAAAAAAAGCAAGACAGTTTATTGTTGTACCATAACCAAATGGCGTTACTTTGTTTTAAAAAATACATGAGAAAATAAAAACGAACAGGTACTTCCTTCAGTAACTGTGATCTCTTATCGACCCATGTCAATGGTTCACATGCAGGTCAGTTTGATAACTCTCAAAGTAAAAATTTTACTCAGACAATTATCCGTTTTTACGGAATCTACTAATATTTGGCTTATGTCAAGCTAGAACTCGTGAAAGCACTTTTAAGATGAACTTTCTATCTTCAAATATTGATTATAAGATTTTGAGCGCGAACAATTTTAGCAAATTCAACTATCTTCAGAAAAAGTTAAGTTTTAACTGACTAACTTTTTTCAATAGTTAAAACTTATTATGTGGATGAAAAATTCTAAGAATATATGTAACTTTTGTTCCGCCAAGAACACAGGCCCATAAGGCTATAAAATGTTAGACAGTTGTTAACATTGTAGCAAGTTGTGGTAAATTGATTGATAGAAGTCAGTGCATGGTATAATTTTCCATAAGTTTATTATGTTGACCCACGCAAGGCAACTTCCAATAGCAAAAGTAATCTTGCCAGTTTTTCAACTTCAATTGAATTACATTCGATCTAACATTTTATCTAAGGCCTTTTTTGTTTCTATTGTAACTGTAGTATTTAGGCTTGTGTATCTGGATAAACTTGACGACTTAATAGCTCTTTCCAGACGCCGTGTACTACCCGCGTTATCACACTGTCACTACTGATCAAACAAAGACGCGCAGGAAATTGGGCGAGCAAAAAACTGCGGGACCTAATCGTTCTGACCTTTTAAAAACGTCTTTCTCTCTTTTCTTGGATGCTTCAGAATGAACCTGCTCGTATCTGATTGTAGAAATAAGTACGAGAGTTTCTATTTCATTTTACCAAAACAGAGAGAAGAGTTTGTCTGCCATTATTAATATTGGTAGAGTCTCTAATTGGTCTCTTGCTGTCTTGGTCTGTTTAAGTCGGCTATTGCACATAACCCCTTAAAGGCGTGTTCAAGTAGACACGCAGACCCAAGAAAAGAAGAATTTCCTTTTTCTTACTCACACCTTACGCTTGCTTTTGCTCTTGCTTCACAAATTTCCAGGTGTGAATGTCCTTGTGTTTGCGTCTCTAGTTTGAACACGCCGTAAACCACATAAAAATCAACATGAATTCACTAGCGCAGCCAGCTTTAAGGCCTACAAATTATATCGATCAGTACTGAGTACACAAATAAAGATTTGTTGAAACTAAGAAAATTTTAAATCTTTCCTCTTAGTCTCTCCGGACTTGCTTCTTTTTCTATCGATTGTCTGTGTTCATTTATTTTTCTTTCTTAACGCATTTTTAGCAAAGCTGAGCCCCGTCAAAGCCAACACATCAAGCTCGGTCCCAGAGAAAAAAAAAGAAAAACCAAACGATGGTAAAAACATTGACGATGATAAAAATAAGAGTACTGACGATGATAAAGACCAAAATATTGACGAAGATAAAGACAAAAATATTGACGATGATAATGACAAAAATATCGACGATGATAAAGATATTGACAGTGATAAAGACAACAAAATGGACAAGCCGCAAGGCAATAATGGCAAAGACGAGAAAAAAGACGATTCTAAGAAAGAGAATCAAAATGATAAGGAAACAAATAAAGATGACAAAATCAAAGCAGAAAATGAAACAAAAAAAGAAGATAAACCAGTAAAGGCCGAGAAGACACCAGACAAAATAAAACAAAATGACGCACTAAAAGAAAATAAAACGAAAGACAAAAAAGACGATGGCAAGAAGTTGAATGGCACAGATAAGAAAAAAGATAAAAAGAAGCTCGATTTATCTGTTTCAAAAAACAAGAAAATAGGTACGTTTGTCAAATTTGAAGAGAAACTCAGGAATTTTCAAGACAAGCAAAGCGTAAGAATCACCATGTTCTGTATTAAAAATTAAACAGAGGTACTAGGTGATGGAGGACTGCAAGTAATCTTTTTTCGCCAACGTTTGAAGGCTAAACAAACCTTCCTATCACAAACGTTTAACCATTAAAAGAAAACTAAAAAAATTCAATGTGCACAACCTGTCACCTGTCAAACTATTGTCACACAATCATTAACATTGACACCAACATGTTATTGTTATCGTTATCATTATCGTTATCATCGATCCTCATTGTCATCACCATCGCTATCGTAATCATCATTGTCACTATCACCATCATTTTCATCACATTCATTTTCGTTATGTTAGTCATCGTTATCACCAACATCATTATCATTACCATCATCGTCATCATCATTATCATCATCATCAATCGTTATTGTTCAATATACATGTCAACAAAACATTTATCATTATCATTGTTTTTATCATTATCTTTGTTATGATAATGATAACAATGATAAAAATAATAATGATAATAATAATAATAATAATAATGATAATAATGATAATAATAATAGCAGCTATTCTTTTATAACTATTACTATTGCTTTTGTGTTATTATCACTGTTTTTTTTTCTTTCTCGAACAGAGTGCAAAACGCAGGGTTTTTTTGAAATTAGAACTACTGTCATTCTATACGCCGCAGAAAAAATGGACTTTCTTAACTTTTTTATTACAGAAAATGTTGTAGAGAAATTGATGGAGGAGATGAAGAAAGAGGACGAAGAGCAGGCAAAGCATTTTTACAAAAGCAACAAGAAGGTCAAACAGAACACGAAGCCGGCAAAAACAGCTCCAGCGCCCGCTGCAAAGTATATAAAGAATATTTCAAATCCGTTTTCAGAATAACATTCTAGGCTTTCGAGCTGCATGGGACACTAGTCATTAATTCAACCGGCCGTTGTCGAACTTAAGAGATCTTTTCTGTGGCCACTTTGACTTTACCAGCAAACCAAATGCTTTTGTAGGTTTTATTGTTTTTGTACGGCCTGTTTTGAAACTGGTATTGGAATATGGTTTTAACGAAATAGCAATCTATAACAATCAAAAATTCATTTTTATTCATGTTTTTGTTGGTTCTATGGTAAATTAGATTAAATATTATAAAATTGCTTCAATATTGATCAAGAGTAATTTTCTATTCTTCACAGGCCCAAATCTAATTCACAGAAAAAACAGCCAAGCCACCGACAACAGCAGCAATATGGCGGATACGGTCAACAATACGGTCAGCAGTCAGCCTACGGACAACAGTCAGCCTACGGTCAGCAGCCACCTTATGGGCAGCAAGCAGCTTATGGATTGCCTGGTTACCCTGCCCCTGCCGTACCTCAGACGCTATCGGCATCCTATCCTTATTCAGGGGGAGGGTGTGCAGCAAGGTGTCAGCAAAAGTGCACTCCTATTTGTATGCAACATAGGTGCTGCATAACAGGAGGTCCAGCTGCTCCGCCACCACAACCCCCTCCCCCACCGCCAGTGGCATATCCGATGCCAGCAGCTTATCCCATGCCTTCGCCATACTCTGCAATGTCCGCCTGCCAGCCATCTTGTGCTCCCGCATGCTGCAGTCCGGCACCAGCACCAAAGCCCCCTCCACCACCCCCCGCACAGAAACCAAAACCAACCAAGAAAGTCGCTCAGAAAGCTTGCAACCCGCAGTGTGCCCCCGCTTGTTGCACGCCCGGGGCTTTTCCAGCAGCGTACCCTGCCCCATACCCGCAACCACCGGCATATAGCGTGGCAGCCCCTGCCCCTCCCCAACAATGCGCCCCAATCTGCGTGAAATACTGTCTGGTCCTCTGCCCACAGAGCTGCTGTTCCGGCAGTCAATCTCCTGCGCCTGCGCCAGCACCAGTCCCAATCCCGCCACCTGCGCCCGTTGCTGCCCCAGTTCCCAACTGCGCCCCAAGTTGTGCCCAGAGTTGCGGAATCCAGTGCCCACAAGCTTGCTGTACTGGCTACTCACAATCCTTCCTCTACCCTACCACAGGCGCCCCAACCAAACCTACCAAAGGAAGCGTCGCAACTCCCGCTCCGACGAAAGCACCCGCGAAGAAGAAAAAGCCAAACGCTGATTTTGCATTTGGTGACTCCGCACCAACCCCAGTTGCAACTGCTGCAGACGAGTTTCAGTTCAACGACGGACTTATCGGTGCTAAACGTGCGAGCTGCCCAAAAGTTTGCTTTAAATCATGTGCAAGTGTATGTCCCAGGCGATGCTGTGGACCTCACCCTCCCACCCACGGGCCAATATATTTCGAAAGGCCTCACATTACCAGCTTGTTCAAGGGCAAATGTCCTGAAATTTGCGCTGATGTGTGCGCGCTCGAGTGTCCCCACAGGTGCTGTGGGCCTGGATCATACAAAAGGGCCCAGATTGCCCGACTAAATATGTACCGAAACTACGCAATGAGGCCCCGCGTTGCAATCAAAAAGAGAGCCCGTCTACCTTACAACCCTATGTTTGCCCGCATGGCTTATAATCGGAGAATTGTTAACCCCAGGTTCAATCCACGAAGTCGGATAACTATCAGCTATGCTCGCAACGCCAATAGACGTGGTAAAGATGACACTCCAAGCTACAGTTATATCAGAAGGTTTGGATACCCAAAGAAGAAGAAACGAGACATTAAGCACAACTAAAACTTTTATGAAAAGCCCTGATAAAAAGTTACTTTCATCGCCGTAAACGCTCTAACAAGCCCCTCGTCTAGAACTTTAAGTTTTGAACAAGGCCCTCATAATAAGCCCCCAATCTCTAATGAGCTCCCCCCTCTTATAAGCCCCTCGTCTAGAACTTAAAGTTTTAGACAAATTCCCTCTCAAA
>JAOBRD020814502.1:1020-13392 GCA_027575215.2 Hydrozoanthus sils
AAATTGATGAACAGTTAAAATACATCCAAAACTCCCACGATCTCACATAGCATTTCACCACCAATCCTCTTTTTGATGCACTTGTGTGGTCATCATGAATAACTGGTGAAAATTGATGAACAGTTAAAATACATCCAAAACTCCCACGATCTCACATAGCATTTCACCACCAATCCTCTTTTTGATACACTTGTGTGGTCATCATGAATAACTTGTGGAAATTGATGAACAGTTAAAATACATCCAAAACTCTCGCGATCTCACATAGCATTTCACCACCAATCCTCTTTTTGATGCACTTGTGTGGTCATCATGAATTACTGGTGAAAATCCCTCATAAATGATGTGGACTATTGCGTTGTGTCTTTACCTTTCTGTTAATGTTTGGGTTTGCAGTGCCTGTAATAACTGCACGTTTCACCTGTGTACACCGACGCGGCCTGTTGTTTTAGGAGGAAACAGTAACCTCACCATAGCACCGTACCACACCTACTACCCCAAACTGGAGGACCATCTTAGGAGCGTCAACGGAGTTACCACCGATGTAAACATGTGGAATAATCCACTTTTGCTAGGTGAGAGTTAATTTTTTGTCAAAGGACTTGCAGTGACTGATCTTACAACGTGAAGAATTGCGGAGACGCATGTACGATATTTCGACTGGTCATTACCAGTCTTCGATAGGTTTAATAGGACAATTCATGTTACAGCTGAGAGTCTTCACTTTAGGTTAAGTGATTTTACTGAGAACATGCTCTTCGCTTCCACAGTTGTTGAATATTCTCGAAAATTCTGGATTTTGGAAAACGATCTAGGCTAGGAAAGGTCTTGAAAACAGTCCAAGGTCCCTGAAAATTCTGGAATTAGTATATTATTGTCGATATTTAAGAACGGACCACATGTTAAATGTTAAATAAAAAGCAGTTTTCCAAACATAGCCAATCTGCATGTGGATTTAGGCCTTTTCTCCAAAAGGCCTTGACAAATCTTTTGAAAAGTTCATGAAAACCATGGAAATGCCCTGTAAAGTCTTGGAAACGTCCTTTGACCTCATGCACGGCAAAGTGTTGGAACCTTGCAAAGTGCTACAAAATGGAAGTAATGATTCTCGGTTTGACAAAGTTAAAAAAATTGAAGTGAGGTATAATATTTTAAATTTTGCAAAATTACCTTTGGCATAACGGAGTGTAATTCAGTTCTTGTAAAATTCAATACTTGGAAAAGAAAAAATTGAAAATCTGTCCGCTTTTCCCAGGTGTGGATCACTCAGAAATATTGGAAACAGAACCTCACACGGTGTACCGCGAGATGCCTCCAGACCAATTTTTTACTTTTACAATTCCTTTCGCAATGAAAGGTCATACAGACGTAAGTAGCATCGACTATAATGGCCCCATCCCCCTTCCCTGCGTTAGAGAAGGAATCTTTCGCGATAGAGCTCCATCTTACGAACTTTTGTTTTGACAAGGTTTCTTGAGCTATCCTCTCGTGTTTGTTCTAGGAGGTATCTTTAGTGGTGTTTGATTTCTGAGGTACTCTCTGGTTTTAGTTCTCGGGGGAACCTTCTGGTGTTTGTTACCAGAGGTATCCCCAGTGGTGTTTGACCTTGGAACCATCCTCCGGTGTTTGTTTGCAGAGGAATCTTCTGGTGTTTCTTCTCGAAGGTATCCCTAGTGGTGTTTTCTCTCAGAGCTATCCTCTGTGGTGTTTGTTTTCGGAGCCGAATCTACTGTGGTGTTTGTTTCTGGAGATATCTTCTGTGGTGCTTGTAAAGATAAAGTCTGATGCTTACTTTCTAGGCTTCACCAGTTGCGCTTCCAGAAAGATATGAAGACGCTTTGCAGAAACGAGAAAAGTAAGTAGTTTGTTGTTCGGAATTACAATGGAAAATCTTTTATGTCACCAGTTCTTTTTATCCAAGGAATTTCTTTTCGCCTTCTTAAAAAAACAATGTTCCAAGGTGAGAAACGTTAAAAGATATGCAGGAAAATCAAGAAAACAGCCAAATATCGGTGAATGGAAATTTTCCGCAACACAGAAGCAATTTATTCATTAAACGCACGATGTTTTCTATTGATTTCAATGTTTAAGACCGCAGTTGTTTTGTTAGTGTAGTTTATACCAGAAAAAGTGGTTTTATATATCGTGGGAGTTTTTTTGAAGGCTCGAACCAGAAAATTTTACTATTTTTAAAGCACCCCAGTATCACTACAGTAACAACTCTTATCTTTGACTTTTCACCAAAACTCTTCAAGGCTATAGAACTTTTTCCAAATGGTTGATCCACCGGCTCTTAATATTTCAGTGCTATTAATGGATGGTATCAGATGGTGAAAGACTGTGGTCTCGCTAAGGCCCAGAGACAGCAGCTTCAGACTGTAGTTCAAACTCGTTTTCAGGTGAGTTTCATTTTACTTCCCTTTTAATTCACGAGCTTTCAATATCCCCGTCTATTGTCGCCACTCTTTTCCTTTGCTTTCATCTCCTAGTTTTCGCCATTTTTCCGTCCTAATCCTTCCCATCCTCTTTCCTTTCATTGTTTTTTGTCACTGCTCTCCTCTCGACTGAAAAGAAACTATTCTTTTGCACGATTCTTTATAGGAGTGGCTTGCGGACAGTGGAAACCTCGGCCAGTTAAACGGACTGGTCCCTCCCGCAACCAGCAACAAGGGCAGCCCCGAACCAGGAAGGAGATCCCGGTAGCACAAAACACATTTTAGAGCTGGATATAATTTTACCACCAAGACGACTGCAATCTCGATTTTTCACCAGAATACTGATGAAAGTTTTTGAAAAAGACAAAAATTTGACACTATATAGTTATAGTTAAAATCCATGTGGTTGTTTTTGATGTGTACAATAATAGCAAGAGATCACATCAAACTCATGGTACACCAAGCTCCCGCAGAGATCAAAGATTAAGAATTTCGGGGGTTCGAGTGGTCGTGCATTTTTCTCATCATCTTCAATGATTACATTGTATTATTTTATTCTGATAAACAAAATGTCTACACAACCATCAACATCAACGAAAAAAGTATCGTAATGGGAGCAGTAATCTAGTTTTGTGTTCAGTTGTTGGCTATGCAATCGTTATTTTTAAAATTTGAAAAAACCGTACATGGGCCTTGGGCCCCCTCCTCCCCCCAGCATACTTAGTCTTTTTGTACGTTCGTAAAATTGGTGCGAAAAATACACGACCGCTTAACTATTTGGAGTATAAGGACCTTCAGATTACCGCGGGCTTGCGTGACCGCAGTCTCGAACGTGATTGTAAGGTGTCGAATGGAACACCACATGGTCCGAAAATTATTCGGTGGTAATATGAACTTGAAAGAGCAGAAAAGTACATAGCGTATGAAATACAACTGATTTGATAAAAAAAATTTAAGCAAATAAAAATGTACATAGTTGTGCTTTTTAGGATGTAGATACGAGACAGACAGATAATAGATGCTCAAGATATTAAAGTATATTTTACTATAACTTTTTGTCGTCGCCCTTTATATTACATTCTCCTGCTTTTTTAACACAGTTACGTTAACTAGGTCGGCAAATGTTTTTTCTATCGCTTGGCACAGTTTAACATCCCTGGAGTGAATCTCACTTTCAGAAAGTTGACTTACTGTCTCTGAAGTGAAAAACTCCACGGGTATTACCTCGCTAGAATCTTCTGTGGGAATAACATCTTGATCCGTGAAACCATGATCATCTGATTCAGCGGTCTCAATCGGGCTGGAGTTTTCTAGCAGCTGTTCCAAAAGAGAGCTCCGGTCGCCTGCAAAACCAAATGAAGACGGTCGCATTTGAGAAATGGTCCGTGTAAGAACTAGCCAACCTCCCATTGTTCTGCAGCATTTCGCTTTTCCCACACCAGAATGTTTGGATTTTCATACTGAGAAAACACTAACTCGTGTAAATAGGAAAATGCAGTGAAACTTCGTTTTAAAGAAATGTTTCTTTTGTGCCATTAATAAATTATTGAATCAAAACCTTTTGATTTTCAATGTTTCCCAAATGGAATTTTTCTTAAGTTCAATTATTACACTAGAAAAGAATGAACGAGTGAACTAGAAAGAAAGAAACTTTTTTACTTATGAAGACATGGTCGGTTTTCAAAGGCTAGCCAACGAGATAATCGGGTTTAACAGTATTATTGGCACCATTCTGATTTTACTGCCGTTGGTTGACCTGCCTAGTTCTTACTCGGATCTTTACACTTACTGGACATTTTTTCAACATCTTTGAGGTTAATACTTCAACCGATTTCAGTTATTTATGCACCAGGAAAGTTTCTGACCAAATCGCAGAAATAATCTGGATAGGGGGCACCGCGGGTTTTGTACTTTTAATATTTTACACTACCGCCCGATCATTCTTAGATCCTCCAATGTAAAACTATCAAGTGTTTCAAAAGAAAATAAAATCTTTTTTTTAGTCTTCCAACGAAATCAGCAGTATGTAGGAGTAAAGCAGAACCCAATATAAGCTGTTATTCCAATAATCAATTATAAAAAAACCTTGCCCAATACACTCATTTTGTAAGTCAACAAAATTTCACGAAGCACATTCTGACGTGTGGTAGAGTAGTATTCCATTTTATCATGTGGCCAAACAGAATCCTGGAATCTGATTGGCTACCGAGAGGGGAAGATTATCCTGTAACGCCCGCGGGCACTTTAATATTTTTCTTTTTGTCCGCTATATTACTTTTCGCTTTCCTTTTTTAATTTTCTAACAACAATGCCCGACAAAAAAATGAAATACTATTGCACCTCCTTCCCCCTTTCAATGTTGTTTGTCCAGAAGTTAAAAAAATCGCATGTTTTTACATCGGACAACCAACTTTGTGTGGGGCAAGGGGGAGTTTCACTTTCCTTTCGTCGTGGATTGTAGATTCGAACAAAATCATATAGTAAGTAACTTGTTAACCTCTTGCTCGGTTTGTACTGGGAAATCCCACACCTCGGTCTTGTAGTTCATCACTCTGTCCATACGTTAAGACCTCGGTCTGAGAGTCCTCAGTAAGGACCCCACTATCGGTTAATAAATGTTAAGTAACACATATATGTGTGTCAGACTGTAACTTATTATTATTATTTTAGTTTGCTTTCTATTTTTTTCTAACCATTAATTTTTTTCATGCCACCCTTTAGGCAGCAAATTATGTTGCTTTAGGAGTACCAGTGACATTTAGGCAAAATGGTCACTTGGCATTTTTAACGCTGTGGTTATTTCTTGTGGCGATAACCACCAACTAAAGTAATTTTCTACAAAAACACATATTATACTTGTAAAACAATAATCAAAAATGTTGTTTTATCACGCTGGCAATTTTCTGTCATCTTATTCCGTCTACCTTGGGAATAACTTGATGACTCATTAACGTCTCTATGGTAACAACACTAACCCAGTGTGCAGTTGGTGGAGGCTGAGGCGTGAGATGAAGCCACCTTCCCAAGCTGCATCAGGAACGCACACGTGTCTCCACGCAACGGAGGAAAAGCGCGGCAAAACAACACCAGCGCGGGAAGCGCGGGAATGAAGAACGACGCACGTTTCGAGGATGGCAGAGCTGCCAGTAGTGACATCAGGCGACTGAGAATGTACTTGGCCACGCTCATAGCTTTCGGTAGGGGATATTGAACAGACAAATTTGCAGCCAGCTGGATTGCAAAGAGCTGAAAAAAGAAAAATACGAGGTGAATAACTTGACTATCATATGGCCTTTGTTGTCAGTCATTACATGAATACGAAGCAAAAATGTTTCAAAAATGTTCTCTCTAACTAAAATAGTTATTAAAAGCTTCCTTCAATAAAAACTCAAAAGAATATTTTAATAATTATTATTAAATTTTCAACGTCGAATATTGCGTTTCCAGCGTTCTGATTGGTTCATTCAATCTCAGTTATCAGCTCACATACTGAATTGACCATATATGGAAACTAACTTTAGTGTGCAAAGTTGCAAAGCTGAATATGGTTCTGGATAAATTCTTATTAATATTGCGTTTCTAGCGTTCTGATTGGTTCACTCAATTTCCGTTATCAGCTCGTATACTGAACTACCTTATATGGAAACTGACTATGTGTTGTTGCAACGCTAAAATATGATTCTGAATAAATTTTACTTTAGCTGTCATCTTCTGTTATCGATGGGTTTGGAAAACTAAAAAAATTAACAGTAAAGTACAAACGATGAAATATAATAGTCACTTAACAATTATTCCATTTACGCTTGTTGGATATTAGATGATTTGTAGCCAACTCGGAGCTACGCGCCTCTTTGGCTATTTACCTTCTCATATCCATATAACTGCTAAGCGACTAGTATATTTCATTATTTGTATGGAAATCAAATCGTGTTACTGTACTAGTACACAGTAACCCTCACGTAGTGTATCTACCTGTTGTACAAGCTGGGGCTGATTCAGCAGTTCTGGAATGAAATCGAGGCAGATATGCATGGATGGGATTCCTGCCACAGCTATCGGGAGAAGTTCGCTGGGATATCCCTACAAAAACAAACTCGGCAAATTAGCTAATATCTTAAAACGAACACTATCCTTTACTTTCCTCAACTTTCCCACAAGTATACACTCGTTGCAAACCTCTCGTGATTTGTACGTTGGTGTTAATAGCTACATCACAACAACAACTTTTATTTGCAACATTTGTGCATTGTGTTGATATTTTTTAAAAAATAGCCTAAAATTAGGTAAGTGGGCACCCAAAATATCTATAAACAGCTAATCTAGTCGAGTGCCCATTATGTGAAAAATTTAAAGGACTTATGACATGAAAAATTGTATTACTTCAGTGGTTAAACCTTGCTAAATGAGGAATAGCGGTCAAAGAAATTTCAACAAAATATCTTGTGGTTCTCGAGACAGAAATATTTAATGTTTTGAACTAACGACGTCACTAGCGGGCAGGCACACTTTCAATTTTTTAAATATGCAGCCAATCCATAACATTTAGATGAATTGAAACCAAGCTTGGTCTGAAGGTGTATTTCGAGGTAGATAGATCACAAGTCCAAGTTTGGTTCAAATTAACCCTTTCAGCGCCAAATGGTGTATTACTAAATTCTCCCAACTAGAACCCATACTTTTCATTTTACCAGTTTATGAGAGTTTTGCTTTTCGTCTTAATTCGGTAGTTTCAATGTTTGATCAATTTCCATTTGACCTACTTTATATGAATTGTTTAAGGAGAAGTTAGATGTTGATAAACCGGCCAGGAATGAAAGAGTAAACAGTGTGGATTCACTGTGTGACAAACGCTATAGCTACAAACCTGGAAGTGAACAAGCTTGGCAATGTTGGGGTCTGCAATAAACATCTGATGCAGCAACGAGCAGACACGACACTGAACTTCCCTCAATGCACACGATTTCATACTACCGCCATTACCCTGTTATATCAACAGTCAAAATAACATGTTATTGACTTGTACAAAGCGACTCCATTCATGCAAAAAGTTCTCTTGAACCCTTGTTTGATATGCAATTCTAGAGACTTGAACCATATATTCACTTAATTTTGTCTTGAAAATGGTGTCATGGAGACACCGAACCGTTAACTTAAAGTTTTAGTATCTACTACACTAAAAAAAATTTGTTTCGAAAGTTTGGTTATAAAATCAACACTAAAAAGTTGACAAGGTATGAAAAATTATCTGGCCTCACTGCCATGTTACTGGCTGTCTATACATCATTAGCTTGCATGTACAACAGTGCTGCTTTTTACACACTCTTATACCCAGTGACTTCTTTCCCCTTGACCAACGGTCGGGGAACAGCAACCCCAGAATGATCCAATTGAGGAACAAGTTTTATTGGTTTTCGGAAAACAATGCAGCCTAGGACCAGCAAAAATGGCGGAAAATTGAAATGAAACTACTCCAAAGAAATCAGTAGCATCTAAGACCGGTGTTTGTAGTGTCTGAAGGTGCTGTAACGACAATGTTTATTAGAAGAAACATCCTATAGAACTCAAGAATCAATTTCAAATCTTGTGGAGAGACTTACAGGGTGTAAACGCGACATCACAGACGGAAAACCGTGGAAAGCTTGCCATCCTTGTTAAGACAAGGTTATGGAAGTTAAGAAATTTAAGGAAATTTTTGAGAAATTTACTGTTGTTTCATGACTGCTGGTCAAGAGGAACAAAGGTGGGTACGACAGTGATTTTTCTCATTGCCAGTAAGATCCCACAAACATTATCTTACATATTTTAGCCAAAATAACAGTCTAAAAATAACAATTATTAGAATTACAAAAACCATAATAATTACTAATATATTAACCGCTAAAAGCTAAAATCAACACTGACTTTATACTAAAACAAGAATTACTTTCCAGATGTGTTTTCGTTTTTTTCTTTACAAAGATTGGCAATCAATTATTTTTTCAAACAGTCGTCACTGAAGTAAGTCACAAGCCTATCTGTTACCAACCTGCCTGTCTTCCTGGGTTGGGAGGCAAACTTCAAGGAGAATCTGAATTGCTGCACTTTCCTGAGCATCTACCAAGGCTCTCCTCAGTTCTTCTCTTTCTTGATCGACTGCAGCTGCATTGTTCCCCTTGGGGGCTGGGTGAGACTGAAGGTGCTGCGATAGCAGTGCCCGCGATGCTGCCAGGTAAGCGGTTAATATTCGGCATGTAATGTCAAACAATGGCGGGCATCTGCAACAGCAAAGATTCGGCATCGCTTTATTTTTTACTGAGGAGATGTTCCAACAGAAGTATTTAACGTTGTTTATGCTGATATTTTTGTCATAGTTTACAATTCTGAAAATCCGATCTTACAATCACAGACTAAAAGAAGATTTTTTAAAGAGATACAGGTTTTGCATGTGGTAGTGTTTAAGAGAAATTTGAGTTTTGGGGATTTTTAGAGACGTTTAAGAATTAATTCAGAAATCAATTTCATAGAAAAAGCCAAACTGTTCTCAATTCAAACCTGCACTTGTGCCTGGTCAGGTCATTACTCACCCAATTGCAATGTGAAATGCTCTCCCGCCCCCTTATTGCTAAAGAAAGACGAACAGGGTTTCTTTCTCGAAACTGATAAGATATGATGAAAAAAAGAGTGATGCATATGATGATGAAAAACGATGATGAAAAAACGATTGATGATGAAAAAAAATCAGTAATTATGGTGAGATTGGTTGTTACCTGAAAACTCTGCAGTCACACCGCAGCACAGTTAACGGGTCTCTCATCAAGTCCTCGTCAGTGTATGCTTCCGGTGTCATGTGGCCCAGCTCACCATCTGCATGGCCGAGAGAGTTAACAGTGGCCAACCACAGTCTGAAGCGATAAGAAGAGACAAGCTGCAGCATTATTAAAGTGCTATTAGAGCAGAAATCCAAAATCCCAAGCTTTTGATTTTTTGCAGAATCGCAAAGTAGAGATAATTATAAGATAAACAGGCAGCCAAACCTCAGAGATCACAGTTTACGTTGCAGTCCGTTTTTGAGGCTCAACACTGGCGTTTTTTGTCTGCCATGAATCGAGAGCGAATCACGTATCATGCTACGTTGAGCACAGACATCGGATATGACATCAATGACTCAACCCGTGCCACATTGTATTACAGAGGGGCCAAATGAGTTTCTTTCATTGTTTTATCAAAATAGTCTTATCTTTTGGGTGTGTTTTGCCTATGATTCGCATTATGTATGTAGTTTTGGTTGTCCCAAGTGGAATCATTGACCTCATATGGCGATTCGCAAATCTGTAATGGCAGACGGGTTTTTCATTCAGTTTATCGGGAAAATAAAGACACTCACAGAGCTCCTACACAACTTATTATTCTAGAAGTGTTAGTTCTTCTTCTAATCTGTAGATTGGCATCGAAAATGTTGAAAGGGGTTCATGTCAGTTTTCGCACTAGTAACACTTAAAGAAACACATATTCAAACAGATGTAACATGATGTAATAAACAGAACACAAGAAAATGAATGATATGCAAAGAATCTGAACATTTCACACATTCTGGCTTCAAAAGTGACTGACTATGTCCAAATTGAATCATTTTCCTGCCTCAAAATGAAATAAATAAAATACTGAACACAATCTAAAAATTTAGTGATAAACCAGGCCAACTACAAGCAACTCGAATTGCTTATGCCTATAAAGGGAACTTGCACTCCAAAAATTTTTTTTTTGTTTAAAAACATCAGTTTCGGGTTCTGAATCTGTACTTTCCAAAACGATTCAATTATTAATATTCTGCAAAAATGAGTAAAGAAATCAATAGTCAATCCCATGGAGGTTGCCATATCACACTGACGTCTGCCGTCACAAAGTCAAAAGATTCAGCTTCATTGCCTGGTTCGGACTGTTTTATTTCTTGCATTTTTCGTAAAATTATCCAGTAGATTGAAAAACGCTTCCCTTTTATATTGGAATGAGGGGCTTATTAGAGAGAGAGAGGAAGGGGGGGGGGGGTGTTATAGAGCGTTTACAGTACGTGCTTAACTTTAAATGGAACATCACAAAAGAAGCTAGCAATGGCTGCTTCTGCACTTACTTGCGAGGAATAACTGTGTTTAACTTGCTCCACAGATTGCAGCATAGCGTCTGAATGCGCCTCGGGACATTGGTATCCAGTAAAAGCGGGAGGGACTGAACAAGCACATCCACATATGGAATAAGTGAACTGGGTTCTAGTGATGCAAGTTTACTCAAGTTCAGCATTGCGGGAGAAGCATTGATGGCAACCGAAGATAGAGCTGCACCAAACAAAAAAACCTATCAGTTTAGTAATGGACAAATGGCAGCGTTAAAATCCAAACACAACAACAATAATTGTAACAGATGACCTTGTCTTCCTGTGCCTTATACACGCCCTAGAACAACAGCATCGCATTAATCGACAAAGTTTAAATCGCGTACTGGAAATTTTAGAAAGTTAAAGCATTGCGACCGTATCTCACAGTCTTCAACAGGTAACTGGCAACCTGTCACGTGACGCAGCGGCTATCAATCATCTTCACTGCCCAGTCCCACGTGTGTAACAATGCGTGTCTAAGACCCCCCCACCCCTTTCTTATTGAGACAGGTTGCCAGTTACCTGTTGAAGACTGTGAGTTACGGTCGCAATGTCGTGTTGTTGCTTTAACTTTCTAAAATTTCCCGTAAGCGATTTAAATTTTGTTGATTAATCTTATTCTTCTGGATGAATCAAAACATTCATTTGTATAACAGCATCATATCTTCATTTGTTTTTTTTGTACAGCATAAGTGTTATGGTTTTCAGTTTTCAACCATAAATTGCAAGCGTGCAAGTTTTAAGCACATTTTTTTAACATACAAATTGTGTATTGCCACACAGTGTTCAGCTTAGAGTACACTTTGAGGTCGCGCAATCGAAACTTTTTTTTTTAAATGAATACGAGAATACATGACTCTAACTTGCCTTTTGCTTTGATATAATCTCTCAGAGCTATAGAAAGAATTATACACACTTTCATAGAATGTTTTGTCCATGCAAACTAGTGCTAAATCAAAACTTCTTTTTCCCCAGTCATTTAAACGGAGTGGGTTACTGTTTCAAACTACGCTTCGTAACGTGATGACTGTTCAATTCACACTCTGTCACGTGACAACTGTTCGATTTCTGCTTCATCACGTGACGATTGTTTAATTCATGCTTTGTCACGTGACGACTCTTCAATCCCGCAAACCCAAAGTTTTCTGAACTGACTACTTACCCTCCTTTAAGGCCAGTGGGGAACATGATGTAGCTGGAATGAGGCTTCTTGACCACGCCCTCCCTCCATTGGGGTTGTGGTCATCCCTGAGCTCTTCTTCTACCAGCCAGTCACCCACCTGACACAGGTGTGGGTAGTAGGTGACTATTAATCTAAGCAGGGGGGCGTACAGCCCCTGGAACTGGCCCTGCTGTGACCGTGCCTTCTGCAGGAGGTGCTTGATGGGGATTTTGGCCAGGAGTGATGACGAATATGACTCAAACTGGGTGTTGTTACCCACTAAAAAGGACAGAAATTGAGAGAGGAGGACAAAATGAGAAGTTGAAGATTGCAGCGGCACTGTTAGCTCAATCTTTTCCAAGCAGTTTAACCCTTTCAGCCCCAATCAGTCTTTAACTTCTACGTAAATTAACACATTTCTATATACAAAATTTAATAACAAACTTGGGTTGGAGAAAACGAAGGTTGATCAAGCAAAGCAAACTACTAAAGATTCAAAGTAAAGTTTCAAAAACTTGTTCCATGAAAAATAAGGTCTCTAGTTGGGAGAATTTACCACAATTCAGATATTCTTGCATCAGTTTTACAATTTAGAAATAGAGGAAGGACCTTCCGCAAAATGACATTTTTAACCACCAGTACTGAGT